>JAUCBJ010007020.1:0-55535 GCA_032718475.1 Nemertoderma westbladi | reverse complement strand
ATACCACCTTCACCTCTCAATAGTGTTAGACCACCTTCATCTCTCAATAGTGTTAGACCACCTTCATCTCTCAATAGTGTTAGACCACCTTCCTCTCTCAATAGTGTTAGACCACCTTCACCTCTCAATAGTGTTAGACCACCTTCATCTCTCAATAGTGTTAGACCACCTTCATCTCTCAATAGTGTTAGACCACCTTCATCTCTCAATAGTGTTATACCACCTTCACCTCTCAATAGTGTTAGACCACCTTCATCTCTCAATAGTGTTAGACCACCTTCATCTCTCAATAGTGTTATACCACCTTCATCTCTCAATAGTGTTAGACCACCTTCATCTCTCAATAGTGTTAGACCACCTTCATCTCTCAATAGTGTTAGACCACCTTCATCTCTCAATAGGGTTAGACCACCTTCACCTCTCAATAGTGTTAGACCACCTTCATCTCTCAATAGTGTTAGACCACCTTCCTCTCTCAATAGTGTTAGACCACCTTCATCTCTCAATAGTGTTAGACCACCTTCCTCTCTCAATAGTGTTAGACCACCTTCATCTCTCAATAGTGTTAGACCACCTTCCTCTCTCAATAGTGTTAGACCACCTTCATCTCTCAATAGTGTTAGACCACCTTCCTCTTTCAATAGTGTTAGACCACCTTCATCTCTCAATAGTGTTAGACCACCTTCATCTCTCAATAGTGTTAGACCACCTTCATCTCTCAATAGTGTTAGACCACCTTCATATCTCAATAGTGTTAGACCACCTTCATCTCTCAATAGTGTTAGACCACCTTCACCTCTCAATAGTGTTAGACCACCTTCATCTCTCAATAGTGTTAGACCACCTTCACCTCTCAATAGTGTTAGACCACCTTCACCTCTCAATAGTGTTAGACCACCTTCATCTCTCAATAGTGTTAGACCACCTTCACCTCTCAATAGTGTTAGACCACCTTCATCTCTCAATAGTGTTAGACCACCTTCATCTCTCAATAGTGTTAGACCACCTTCACCTCTCAATAGTGTTAGACCACCTTCATCTCGCAATAGTGTTAGACCACCTTCATCTCTCAATAGTGTTAGACCACCTTCACCTCTCAATAGTGTTAGACCACCTTCACCTCTCAATAGTGTTAGACCACCTTCATCTCTCAATAGTGTTAGACCACCTTCATCTCTCAATAGTGTTAGACCACCTTCACCTCTCAATAGTGTTAGACCACCTCCATCTCTCAATAGTGTTAGACCACCTTCCTCACTCAATAGTGTTAGACCACCTTCCTCACTCAATAGTGTTAGACCACCTTCCTCACTCAATAGTGTTAGACCACCTTCATCTCTCAATAGTGTTAGACCACCTTCATCTCTCAATAGTGTTAGGCCACCTTCATCTCTCAATAGTGTTAGACCACCTTCACCTCTCAATAGTGTTAGACCACCTTCACCTCTCAATAGTGTTAGACCACCTTCATCTCTCAATAGTGTTAGACCACCTTCCTATCTCAATAGTGTTAGACCATCTTCATCTCTCAATAGTGTTAGACTACCTTCATCTCTCAATAGTGTTAGACCACCTTCATCTCTCAATAGTGTTAGACCACCTTCACCTCTCAATAGTGTTAGACCACCTTCATCTCTCAATAGTGTTAGACCACCTTCACCTCTCAATAGTGTTAGACCACCTTCACCTCTCAATAGTGTTAGACCACCTTCACCTCTCAATAGTGTTAGACCACCTTCATCTCTCAATAGTGTTAGACCACCTTCACCTCTCAATAGTGTTAGACCACCTTCATCTCTCAATAGTGTTAGACCACCTTCCTATCTCAATAGTGTTAGACCATCTTCATCTCTCAATAGTGTTAGACCACCTTCATCTCTCAATAGTGTTAGACCACCTTCCTCTCTCAATAGTGTTAGACCACCTTCCTCTCTCAATAGTGTTAGACCACCTTCCTATCTCAATAGTGTTAGACCATCTTCATCTCTCAATAGTGTTAGACCACCTTCATCTCTCAATAGTGTTAGACCACCTTCACCTCTCAATAGTGTTAGACCACCTTCATCTCTCAATAGTGTTAGACCACCTTCATCTCTCAATAGTGTTAGACCACCTTCACCTCTCAATAGTGTTAGACCACCTTCACCTCTCAATAGTGTTAGACCACCTTCACCTCTCAATAGTGTTAGACCACCTTCATCTCTCAATAGTGTTAGACCACCTTCATCTCTCAATAGTGTTAGACCACCTTCCTATCTCAATAGTGTTAGACCATCTTCATCTCTCAATAGTGTTAGACCACCTTCATCTCTCAATAGTGTTAGACCACCTTCATCTCTCAATAGTGTTAGACCACCTTCATCTCTCAATAGTGTTAGACCACCTTCATCTCTCAATAGTGTTAGACCACCTTCACCTCTCAATAGTGTTAGACCACCTTCACCTCTCAATAGTGTTAGACCACCTTCACCTCTCAATAGTGTTAGACCACCTTCATCTCTCAATAGTGTTAGACCACCTTCCTATCTCAATAGTGTTAGACCATCTTCATCTCTCAATAGTGTTAGACCACCTTCATCTCTCAATAGTGTTAGACCACCTTCCTCTCTCAATAGTGTTAGACCACCTTCCTCTCTCAATAGTGTTAGACCACCTTCCTCTCTCAATAGTGTTAGACCACCTTCATCTCTCAATAGTGTTAGACCACCTTCATCTCTCAATAGTGTTAGACCACCTTCACATCTCAATAGTGTTAGACCACCTTCATCTCTCAATAGTGTTAGACCACCTTCATCTCTCAATAGTGTTAGACCACCTTCATCTCTCAATAGTGTTAGACCACCTTCACCTCTCAATAGTGTTAGACCACCTTCATCTCTCAATAGTGTTAGACCACCTTCATCTCTCAATAGTGTTAGACCACCTTCACCTCTCAATAGTGTTAGACCACCTTCCTCTCTCAATAGTGTTAGACCACCTTCCTCTCTCAATAGTGTTAGACCACCTTCATCTCTCAATAGTGTTAGACCACCTTCATCTCTCAATAGTGTTAGACCACCTTCATCTCTCAATAGTGTTAGACCACCTTCACATCTCAATAGTGTTAGACCACCTTCATCTCTCAATAGTGTTAGACCACCTACATCTCTCAATAGTGTTAGACCACCTTCATCTCTCAATAGTGTTAGACCACCTTCACCTCTCAATAGTGTTAGACCACCTTCCTCTCTCAATAGTGTTAGACCACCTTCCTCTCTCAATAGTGTTAGACCACCTTAATCTCTCAATAGTGTTAGACCACCTTCATCTCTCAATAGTGTTAGACCACCTTCATCTCTCAATAGGGTTAGACCACCTTCACCTCTCAATAGTGTTAGACCACCTTCATCTCTCAATAGTGTTAGACCACCTTCATCTCTCAATAGTGTTAGACCACCTTCCTCTCTCAATAGTGTTAGACCACCTTCATCTCTCAATAGTGTTAGACCACCTTCACCTCTCAATAGTGTTAGACCACCTTCATCTCTCAATAGTGTTAGACCACCTTCATCTCTCAATAGTGTTAGACCACCTTCATCTCTCAATAGTGTTAGACCACCTTCATCTCTCAATAGTGTTAGACCACCTTCATCTCTCAATAGTGTTAGACCACCTTCATCTCTCAATAGGGTTAGACCACCTTCATCTCTCAATAGGGTTAGACCACCTTCATCTCTCAATAGGGTTAGACCACCTTCACCTCTCAATAGTGTTAGACCACCTTCATCTCTCAATAGTGTTAGACCACCTTCATCTCTCAATAGTGTTAGACCACCTTCATCTCTCAATAGGGTTAGACCACCTTCATCTCTCAATAGGGTTAGACCACCTTCACCTCTCAATAGTGTTAGACCACCTTCATCTCTCAATAGTGTTAGACCACCTTCATCTCTCAATAGTGTTAGACCACCTTCATCTCTCAATAGTGTTAGACCACCTTCACCTCTCAATAGTGTTAGACCACCTTCATCTCTCAATAGTGTTAGACCACCTTCACCTCTCAATAGGGTTAGACCACCTTCACCTCTCAATAGTGTTAGACCACCTTCACCTCTCAATAGGGTTAGACCACCTTCACCTCTCAATAGTGTTAGACCACCTTCCTCTCTCAATAGTGTTAGACCACCTTCATCTCTCAATAGTGTTAGACCACCTTCATCTCTCAATAGTGTTAGACCACCTTCATCTCTCAATAGGGTTAAACCACCTTCACCTCTCAATAGTGTTAGACCACCTTCATCTCTCAATAGTGTTAGACCACCTTCATCTCTCAATAGGGTTAGACCACCTTCACCTCTCAATAGTGTTAGACCACCTTCCTCTCTCAATAGTGTTAGACCACCTTCATCTCTCAATAGTGTTAGACCACCTTCATCTCTCAATAGTGTTAGACCACCTTCATCTCTCAATAGGGTTAAACCACCTTCACCTCTCAATAGTGTTAGACCACCTTCACCTCTCAATAGTGTTAGACCACCTTCATCTCGCAATAGTGTTAGACCACCTTCACCTCTCAATAGTGTTAGACCACCTTCCTCTCTCAATAGTGTTAGACCACCTTCATCTCTCAATAGTGTTAGACCACCTTCATCTCTCAATAGTGTTAGACCACCTTCATCTCGCAATAGTGTTAGACCACTTTCACCTCTCAATAGTGTTAGACCACCTTCATCTCTCAATAGGGTTAAACCACCTTCACCTCTCAATAGTGTTAGACCACCTTCATCTCTCAATAGTGTTAGACCACCTTCCTCTCTCAATAGTGTTAGACCACCTTCCTCTCTCAATAGTGTTAGACCACCTTCCTCTCTCAATAGTGTTAGACCACCTTCATCTCTCAATAGTGTTAGACCACCTTCATCTCTCAATAGTGTTAGACCACCTTCACATCTCAATAGTGTTAGACCACCTTCATCTCTCAATAGTGTTAGACCACCTTCATCTCTCAATAGTGTTAGACCACCTTCATCTCTCAATAGTGTTAGACCACCTTCACCTCTCAATAGTGTTAGACCACCTTCATCTCTCAATAGTGTTAGACCACCTTCATCTCTCAATAGTGTTAGACCACCTTCACCTCTCAATAGTGTTAGACCACCTTCCTCTCTCAATAGTGTTAGACCACCTTCCTCTCTCAATAGTGTTAGACCACCTTCATCTCTCAATAGTGTTAGACCACCTTCATCTCTCAATAGTGTTAGACCACCTTCATCTCTCAATAGTGTTAGACCACCTTCACATCTCAATAGTGTTAGACCACCTTCATCTCTCAATAGTGTTAGACCACCTACATCTCTCAATAGTGTTAGACCACCTTCATCTCTCAATAGTGTTAGACCACCTTCACCTCTCAATAGTGTTAGACCACCTTCCTCTCTCAATAGTGTTAGACCACCTTCCTCTCTCAATAGTGTTAGACCACCTTAATCTCTCAATAGTGTTAGACCACCTTCATCTCTCAATAGTGTTAGACCACCTTCATCTCTCAATAGGGTTAGACCACCTTCACCTCTCAATAGTGTTAGACCACCTTCATCTCTCAATAGTGTTAGACCACCTTCATCTCTCAATAGTGTTAGACCACCTTCCTCTCTCAATAGTGTTAGACCACCTTCATCTCTCAATAGTGTTAGACCACCTTCACCTCTCAATAGTGTTAGACCACCTTCATCTCTCAATAGTGTTAGACCACCTTCATCTCTCAATAGTGTTAGACCACCTTCATCTCTCAATAGTGTTAGACCACCTTCATCTCTCAATAGTGTTAGACCACCTTCATCTCTCAATAGTGTTAGACCACCTTCATCTCTCAATAGGGTTAGACCACCTTCATCTCTCAATAGGGTTAGACCACCTTCATCTCTCAATAGGGTTAGACCACCTTCACCTCTCAATAGTGTTAGACCACCTTCATCTCTCAATAGTGTTAGACCACCTTCATCTCTCAATAGTGTTAGACCACCTTCATCTCTCAATAGGGTTAGACCACCTTCATCTCTCAATAGGGTTAGACCACCTTCACCTCTCAATAGTGTTAGACCACCTTCATCTCTCAATAGTGTTAGACCACCTTCATCTCTCAATAGTGTTAGACCACCTTCATCTCTCAATAGTGTTAGACCACCTTCACCTCTCAATAGTGTTAGACCACCTTCATCTCTCAATAGTGTTAGACCACCTTCACCTCTCAATAGGGTTAGACCACCTTCACCTCTCAATAGTGTTAGACCACCTTCACCTCTCAATAGGGTTAGACCACCTTCACCTCTCAATAGTGTTAGACCACCTTCCTCTCTCAATAGTGTTAGACCACCTTCATCTCTCAATAGTGTTAGACCACCTTCATCTCTCAATAGTGTTAGACCACCTTCATCTCTCAATAGGGTTAAACCACCTTCACCTCTCAATAGTGTTAGACCACCTTCATCTCTCAATAGTGTTAGACCACCTTCATCTCTCAATAGGGTTAGACCACCTTCACCTCTCAATAGTGTTAGACCACCTTCCTCTCTCAATAGTGTTAGACCACCTTCATCTCTCAATAGTGTTAGACCACCTTCATCTCTCAATAGTGTTAGACCACCTTCATCTCTCAATAGGGTTAAACCACCTTCACCTCTCAATAGTGTTAGACCACCTTCACCTCTCAATAGTGTTAGACCACCTTCATCTCGCAATAGTGTTAGACCACCTTCACCTCTCAATAGTGTTAGACCACCTTCCTCTCTCAATAGTGTTAGACCACCTTCATCTCTCAATAGTGTTAGACCACCTTCATCTCTCAATAGTGTTAGACCACCTTCATCTCGCAATAGTGTTAGACCACTTTCACCTCTCAATAGTGTTAGACCACCTTCATCTCTCAATAGGGTTAAACCACCTTCACCTCTCAATAGTGTTAGACCACCTTCATCTCTCAATAGTGTTAGACCACCTTCATCTCTCAATAGTGTTAGACCACCTTCACCTCTCAATAGTGTTAGACCACCTTCACCTCTCAATAGTGTTAGACCACCTTCATCTCTCAATAGTGTTAGACCACCTTCCTCTCTCAATAGTGTTAGACCACCTTCATCTCTCAATAGTGTTAGACCACCTTCATCTCTCAATAGTGTTAGACCACCTTCATCTCTCAATAGTGTTAGACCACCTTCATCTCTCAATAGTGTTAGACCACCTTCATCTCTCAATAGTGTTAGACCACCTTCACCTCTCAATAGTGTTAGACCACCTTCATCTCTCAATAGTGTTAGACCACCTTCATCTCTCAATAGTGTTAGACCACCTTCATCTCTCAATAGTGTTAGACCACCTTCATCTCTCAATAGTGTTAGACCACCTTCATCTCTCAATAGGGTTAGACCACCTTCCTCTCTCAATAGTGTTAGACCACCTTCACCTCTCAATAGTGTTAGACCACCTTCATCTCTCAATAGTGTTAGACCACCTTCATCTCTCAATAGTGTTAGACCACCTTCATCTCTCAATAGTGTTAGACCACCTTCATCTCTCAATAGGGTTAGACCACCTTCACCTCTCAATAGTGTTAGACCACCTTCATCTCTCAATAGTGTTAGACCACCTTCATCTCTCAATAGTGTTAGACCACCTTCACCTCTCAATAGTGTTAGACCACCTTCCTCTCTCAATAGTGTTAGACCACCTTCACCTCTCAATAGTGTTAGACCACCGTCCTCTTTCAATATTTAAGTGATGTGAAGAAGTTAGAAAACGGGAGAGAGCAATCCTTAGCTTTAAATGATCTGAAAGAATTTCCAGGTACGACCGCCTTGAAAACCGATCACTGATATATAATTCACCCTTTTACGAAGTATTATCGATGCACACCAGTTCGGAAAATACTGATGACCCAAACGGGCTCTGATCCGCTTAAGAAAATTTCTTTGGTGTATCAGTTAATTGGGTGAGGAAGGGCAGTGGGGGTAAATCATGGGTGTGTAAGTGGATCAGTTAATGGGGGGAGGGGGGCAGTTGGGGTTAAATAATGGGTGTGTAAGTGGATCAGTTAATGGGGGGAGGGGGCAGTTGGAGTTAAATAATGGGTGTGTAAGAGGATCAGTTAATGGGGGGAGGGGGGCAATTGGGGTTAAATAATGGGTGTGTAAGTGGATCAGTTAATGGGGGGAGGGGGGCAGTTGGGGTTAAATAATGGGTGTGTAAGTGGATCAGTTAATGGGGGGAGGGGGGCAGTTGGAGTTAAATAATGGGTGTGTTGTGTAAGTGGATCAGTTAATGGGGGGAGGGAGGGGGGAGGGGGGGGGGGGGCAGTCGGGGTAAATAATGGGTGTGTAAGTGGATAAGTTAATGGGTGCAGTCGGGGAAAATAATGGGTGTGTAAGATGATCCGTTAATGGGAGAAGGAGGGGGGGGGGGGGCAGTGGGGGGTAAATAATCAATCGGTGTGTAAGTGGCGTGGGGGGTTGGGTAATGGATCTGGTTTCTAGGGGGTGTTTATAGTGTTTAAGACTGTAAGAGATAATTATTGGATATTAAAAAAGGAATGTATTGAAGATTAGCACATCCTTGTAAATTCATATATTTAGTACAGTAGTACGCCTCCCTACAGTATAATTATATAACCTATGGTGTCTAGAGAGTTTTACGAAACGCATAACCAGATGGGTAATTAAACTGACATTATTCAACATTATTTACAACCGGAATTTAATTATTTAAACCGTAAACTAGCCAGAACCAATTGCCGGAATACAGTACTGTACTATTGATTTAAAAACTGATAAACTGCATAATACAATGCATATACACACATACTGACATATAAATATATCGAGAGATTTATATAAATATCTGTTTTTGAACTCAATCTTTATCATCTCCGATCGTGTACGCTGTAGGCTGTACTACATGCTACAATACCCGAACTTACCTTACGCAACGCCGGAGCCATTTTGTTTGTGAGAGTTCCGGCTACGATGATGCAGTCAGCCTGTCTGGGAGTCGCGCGGAACACGATCCCGAAGCGATCCATATCGTAGCGAGGGGCCGCCATGTGCATCATTTCTACGGCGCAGCAAGCCAGCCCGAAAGTGAGCGGCCATAGAGAGTTGGACCGCGCCCAGTTCATTAGATCGTCCACCCGGGCGATGGCGAACTCAGCGGTGGAGTCTAGAGTACCGAGCTGTTTCGGTTTCGATACCTGTACCGAGGACGGGTTCGTCTTGGGTAGAAAACTCGCGCATCTCGAATCGATTAGGCCTAATGGGTTCTGGAATCCCAGTTTATTACGTGGTAAAATACTACGGGTTGCGCCCCGTAAACCGCCACAATGTTTAATTAAAGAAGCCATTACAAATACAATGCTGCAATGCGTTGCGTTGCGTTACAGAGTTTGTAACTTCATCTCAATATGTCCGAAATAGTCGAAGAATTTGGGTGACAGACCGAACGTAATCAGGATCGAACGTAACATAGTTTTTACGAATTGAACGTAACCTCAACTATGTTACATTCGATCTACAAATTACTAAGCTCGAATGTAACATACATTTATTTCAGTTGTGTTTTGATTTCAGGAATTAACCGATGAAATGCTTCGTTTATTTACAGGAAGAAACAGTTTGGTGTTGGTGAGTACAAAACAAAGACCCAATTAAGTAACCTGCATTATCTTGTAACATGTGTTAACTTTCGTTTATTGTTTTGGTTCCCCCAACACGCCTCTGTAACCTGCTCCTTTCAGCATTTAAATAAAAGTAACCTGCATAATCTTGTAACATCTGCTAACTTTTGTTTATTGTTTTGGTTCCCCCAACACGCCTCTGTAACCTGCTCCTTTAAATCTGTAAATGGCAATGTTACATTCGAGCTTAGTAATTTGTAGATCGAATGTAACATATGACATAGTTATAGGATCCAATGTAACATAATTGAGGTTACGTTCGATACGAAATAACTATGTTACATTCGATCCTGATTACGTTCGGTCATGTATCCGAAGAATTTCAACTAGTATGGAAAAATAATTCAGACCAGATCGGAATTAGCCTACATATTAAATACCGGTACAGCGGTAGGTGGTAGGAACCGGTGCGGTAATCTGGTAATTACTGAATTATATATTACTGTATTACTGTATTTAGGCCTATGCCTATATGAACTTATATTTTATCTTAACAATGGCCTACATCGTAACTATGTACCGGTGTCACATAGTGTCACATAAGGTTCCACCTTAGTCAGTTAGTGTACTGGTTGCATTGAAATCACATCTCCCGTAGGTCGTGGGTTCGATCCTCACATGGGCCAGGGCAGTTTTCGTTTCGCCACGAATGCTTTAAAGGGACCAGCCAGGCCGCATCTCTGCCTTGCATCCTTAAGTGGTAGCTAAATAAGTACTGGCTGACTGGCTGACTGGAGTTTCCTCTGCGGAGTAAAGTTCTGGGGGGACCGCACTGGAAATAAGTCGCCAGACTTTGTGCGTAATCCCTGGCCTAGCGGCCGAAGAAAATTTACCTTTTTAGTCACAGCATATTTTCCCCCCTGAAGATTCCCCCCCCCCCCCCCCCCCCCCCCCACTAGCATAAATTGTTAAATTAAAATCCGCTAGCGTAAATTGTCCTGTCCTAGGGCAATAATAAAATATAAATATTAATTTCTTTATCTTGCAAAACTAGCAAACCTGCAGCCGACTGCGTGGAAGTACTGAACGTAGTTTCTGGCGGTCATAGCCACGGAGACCGGGCCGCGGCGCTAACGAGAAGAATTTGTCTCTTTCAAGCTCGACAAGATCGTGTCTGATACGGCACAGTATTTTTAAGATGGAATATCTTCGGCTGCAAGTTTAACATGGTTAATCGTTCGCTATAGCTCTGTGTTACAGCGGTAAAATAAACGCCTTAAGTAATGCTAATGCTGGACCCCGCCTGCCCGCCGTTCAATGAGTTTAACATTACCTTTGGTAGACGGTGACCTGACCAGGATGCTGTACAATATTCTAATAAGGGAAATAAGGGACGCACCATAGATCTACAAGCTGTGAGTAAAGCAGACTTGCTACTACAAATTGTTTCTTAGTGTCTATCGTATCCATCGGATATCCTTGTTTTACTGGTCAGCCAGTAGTACCAGTGTTGCTGTATTCTGGTATTACAGTATTGTTAGTGTTAGATCATTTTCATCTGCTAAATCCTTTCCCTGATTTGGTAAAGTGATCGTTTATTGTTTTGGTTAGAAAAGCCCGCCCCTTTAACCTGCTCCTTCCCCTCAATTGGTAATGTCATCGTTTATTGTTTTGGTTAGAAAAGACCATCTATGTAACCTGCTCCTTTCCTTCATTTGGTAAAGTGATTGTTTATTGTTTTGGTTAGAAAAGCCCGCCTCTTTAACCTGCTCCTTTCCCTCAATTGGTAATGTTATCGTTTATTGTTTTGATTAGAAAAGACCATCTATGTAACCTGCTCCTTTTCCTTCATTTGGTAAAGTGACTGTTTATTGTTTGGTTAGAAAATCCGGTCTCTCTAACCTGCTCCATTCCATCAATTGGTAATTGTTTTTGGCTATAAAATTAGTGTTTTGCTACGTCATGTGGTAATCAATTATCGACAACAACCACAAACTATTACATTTAGAGTCTCTTACCACAGGCGCATATGGAAATATATCCCATAGTCGATAAATCATGGAATTTTGAATGTTTTGGCACAGGCATAGTGAAACCAACTGTCCGACAGACCAGAAATCAACAAATTTTGAATGTTTTGGCATAGGCATGTTGAAATCAACTGTCTGACAGTCCAGAAATCAGCAGTCTGACAGTTTGAAGAAATACATACATTAAAAGTCATTAAAAGGACAACAAAAGTCATTAAAGGGACAACAAAAGTCATTGTGCACAATTCGTAAAAAAGAAGGACAAAAAAAGGTCAAATAAAAGGACATAAAAAATCACTGCCATTACAAATGTCTGACGATAGAAAAACCTGCCTCTGTAACCTGTTCCTTTCCCTCAATTGGTAACAATGTCGTTTATTGATGTCTTTTATATTACATGAAACGACCTGTGAGCAAAAGGGTGTGGTTTGTCGGGGGGAGATTAAAACCCTCCATTAATTAAAAATGAACGAACAGATATTAAAAATAAGCATAAATTACCCTATTTGATTTAGAATATTGAAAAAATATGATTATAATACGTTAAGCTGGTTTAAAAACTATTAATAAAATTTATAAAATTATTTATAAAATATAAATTATTCGGTTTTCAATAAAGTTTACCTTCCATAATTATTAAATTACGTAAATTTTTTTTAAGAAGATATTTTTGGGTGTGCCGTGTGCGCACATTAAGTAGGCCTAGGCCTACATTAGTAGCTTGCTTACTATTTCTAAGTTACATCAATATATTTATGTGCACACAGTTTTGTAAAATTCAATTATGAATAAAAATATATTTTATTAAATAAATACTTTTTTTTAACAAGTATCAATTTAATTAGAGGCAGGGTCAGGAGGGAAGCTTATACAATTACAAGCAAATGCAATGAGAGCCAATGTGCTGACTATGTCAATGGCCTTGGCTTTGATTCTGTGCCCAAGTATGAAATGATTGGCAGTAGAGAGTAGAGTCATACAAGACGTTGAAGTAACTCTGCCACAGGTAGAGGTACATGTAGTAGGATAATGGGCTTCTTTTGACCTGGAACCTGGATTATTATGGATCCATATTGATTATTAGGGATCCAGGAGACGTTATATTGACGTTGGTACTGTACTTGCAGCAATGTGATTCCTGAGGAAATCACGGTTCCACCACATATGTATCTACTGCTGATGCATTCGAAGCTTTATGGGGAGTCCTTCAGGGTGACACACTTGCACCATTCTTAGTCATAATTGTAGGCCCTAGTTGATAATGTTCTCCGCACAAGACACAAGAAGTATACTGTATAGGGAATCCATCAAAGTACCTTGCCGATCTAGACCTTGCCGCTGACTTATTGGTGCTGTCAGAATCTATCTACTCTGCTCATTTGTGCATGCTACTTCTAGTTTTTGTAAACTCCAAGCAAGACCAAAATTTTGACAGTGAACCTTGACACACGAAATGTCCGATCGTAAGGGCATAAGCTCCAGCGATGGCTTGCTTGAGAATGTGCATGACGTCTGCTACTTGGTATCATGGATCAGAAAGTCAGGATTCGTAAGGGGAAGGCATGGTATGAAGCGCCGTTTACGCCAAAACTATCTGAATAAATACAGTATTATACTCAAGATGTGTCAATAAAAAATATTATACTTAAGATGTATCTAAATTCTCGGCCGAGTTTTTCTCGGCAGAGTTTTCTCGTCCGAGTTATCTCAGCCGAGTTTTCTCGGCCGAGATTATCGGCCGAGAAATTCTCGGCCGAGTTTTTCTCGGCCTAGAATTTCTCGGCCAAGTTTTCTCGGCCGAGATACCCGAAGTTTGCGAAATTCTCGGCCGAGAAAGTATTAAATTATGAAACGGCGGGAAATTTAAAATGGCACTAACACATTACACTAACTACAAAGGGAAAGAAAAATAACATTTTAAATTTCCCGCTGTTACAACTTTTAAGACTGTAAGATTATAAATTATATTATTGGGGTTTATTGGGAATTATTGGCTTTGTTCTTGGGTTAGGTGCATTTTCCACATTAAATGTCACCTTACCTAGCTTAACTACTGTAGTACTTTCCTATATATTACTTTACTGTTGTTTATCATGTATTCTCGCTTATTCTCAAATCTGATTGGCTAAACAATAGGGTGATATAACTGTATATCACCCAGCTAAAGCCAAAATACCCAATGTAACTATATTAACACTCCTAATACAAAATTCTAGAACGTAAATAACTGTATATCACCCAGCTAAAGCCAAAATACCCAATGTAACTACTACAGTATATTAACATTGTTCGCGCTTTCAGACCTTTAGCAGTTTAACCTGCCAAATTTAGGTGTCTTCTAGGTTATAAATCGACTTTAGCCTATGACGAGTATTTGATACACTACATTAGCCGAAGCCAGTCTATGCGCGACCATTCACCCGCTGGATATACCCGGGAGACTGGATTCGGAAGCTCTGACCTTATTGCGGTGTAGGCCTACTGTATTATTCGACTGATCGTTGATATATAGCCTAATCTCTGACAAATATTATTCACTTTCGGGAAATATTAACAGTTCCTTTAGGACGTGGCGCTCTAAATATGTAAACAGAGTTATGACTTAAACTAGACACAACGGGATGGCTATTGATTCACGTATAAAGCGCATTCTTTAGGAGATGCTTTGTTATCTGTCACAATCATGCACACTACTGCACAATGCTGCACACCGATCTGCCGACCTTCACTAATTTTAGTCACATATAAAGAGAACAGCAACCGACACATGTAGTGCCTATGAAATAGCATTAGATTCACTCCAAAACCACTTTAATGTAAGTCGCAATTGTTATATGTAACCGGTCTCTCTAACCTTCAGTATATCAAGAAGATTGGGGTTTCTGATTATTTATCGATATTATCCAAATATAACAATATTCCATCAACTGATATAATTAATAACCGACAGTAAATAGCAGTAAAAATGCGGTGTTTGTAGGTGACAATATGATTTGTAACAATATGGTTTGGTTTGATAACAGTTATACGTTTCTATGACCAAAGCCTACTAATGTTTGGCTAAAGCCTGAAACACAGAAATTCCAAAGCCGGTGTTCTGGCATCAGGAAAAAATACACACACTGACTGAATTGCGTGAGCCTCTGCATACAATGTCCAACACAGAGTGAAAACCGCTCTGATTGGTCGACCGAACAAAGAACGAACAAAGAACAAAGAAAAAGTTACACGTGGACCCAGCTGATAGATGTCGTCATCTGAGTTCCGATGTTTAGAGTATTTGGCTTATTGCGACATAAAATCGCTAGTTATGTCCGCTAAAGTACACATACAGAAGAAATGGCTTTTTATGTCCACTAAAACACCGGTACAGTAAGGAAACGGCTTTTTATGTCCGTTAAAACAACTACAGAGTACTTTGCGGGGAAAATAACCAGCTAATTCCGCAAAAGCCTTTACAAACATTCCTACTACAAAATAGAACTTACACAAATATTGTTGTGTTTTAGACATTATTTTTTGCACATGTACAGACGTAAGTCCTGATGAGCCTTTGCGTAGGCACCCCTAGCGGCAGACAGAGGAACTGTAGAAGTCTGTCTGTAAGCAATATTTATTTATTCAGCAAAAAATGCTGTAGGTCACTCCTACCAAATTTCAGATGAATATGATGATTAGTTCTATAATTACAGCTACTATTGCGTTTCTGTCAATTCGCCCACTAGCGACAGACAGATGAACTACAGAACTCTGTCTCTCTGTTAATTTTCTAAACGTTTGATAGACTACATGTGTTCAAAGTTTGATTCCATTTCATCAAAGATTGACCGACTTATTAGCGTTCCAAATTTACGACGACAACGACAGACGGGTCCACTGCAGTAATTATACCCCTAAACTATGGCTCTCCTGGACTTACGTGGCTCGCCCCACATAAACCTCGCCCTATATGAACCGTATGCCAAGGCACGCCGACTACGTGTCTCGCCTTACAATGCCATTTTAAATTTCCCGCCGTTTTATCTTTTAAGATTATAAATTCTCGGCCGAGAAAAACTCGGCCGAGAAAACTCGGCCGAGGAAAACTCGGCCGAGAAAAACTCGGCCGAGAAAAACTCGGCCGAGAAAAACTCGGCCGAGAAAACTCGGCCGAGAAAACTCGGCCGAAAAAACTCGGCCGAGAATCTCGGCCGCGAAAAACTCGGCCGAGAATTTAGATACTTCTTAAGTATATATTTTGTTATTGATACATCTTGAGTATAATATTTATTCAGATAGTTTTGGCGTAAACGGCGCTTCATAGCATGGGACGCATAGAATAGTCTGTCCAGGATTGTCCCGTAGAATAAAACTCAATCTCAAGTTTATATTATTATTAAGAGCATCAGTAGAACATATGAGTACTGTACTCATATATGAGTGTCCACCCTGGGCTACGACATGGATGGGCACTTATACAAGATTGCTACGCTGGTACTGTACTCCAGTTTGTTAACTGGTAGTTTGAGTAGTTTGACTCCATTGACTATTTAGGCCTATTAATTCAGTTGAACGTGTCCAACATTATTTAACACAACCATATGTTCGCGCTTTCAGACCTTTAGCAGTTTAACCTGCCAAATTTAGGTGTCTTCTAGATTATAAATCGACTTTAGCCTATGACGAGTATTGGATACACTACATTAGCCGAAGCCAGTCTATGCGCGACCATTCACCCGCTGGATATACCCGGGAGACTGGATTCGGAAGCTCTGACCTTATTGCGGTGTAGGCCTACTGTATTATTCGACTGATCGTTAATATAATCTCTGACAAATATTATTCACTTTCGGGAAATATTAACAGTTCCTTTAGGACGTGGCGCTCTAAATATGTAAACAGAGTTATGACTTACACTAGACACAACGGGATGGCTATTGATTCACGTATAAAGCGCATTCTTTAGGAGATGCTTTGTTATCTGTCACAATCATGCACACTACCGGACAATGCTGCACACCGATCTGCCGACCTTCACCAATTTTAGTCACATATAAAGAGAACAGCAACCGACACATGTAGTGCCTATGAAATAGCATTAGATTCACTCCAAAACCAATATAATGTAAGTCGCAATTGCTATATGTAACCTGTCTCTTACCTTCAGTATATCAAGAAGATTGGGGGTTTTATGAATATTTATCGATATTATCCAAATATAATAATATTCCATCAACTGATATAATTAATAACCGACAGTCAATAGCAGTAAAAATGCGGTGTTTGTAGTTGACAATATGATTTGCATTGATAGGATTAGATAACAGTTATACGTTTCTATGATCAAGCCTACTAATGTTTGGCTAAAGCCTGAAACACAGAAATTCCAAAGCCGGTCTTCTGGCATCAGGAAAAATACACACACTGACTGAATTGCGTGAGTTTCTGTATACAATCTCCAACACAGAGTGAAAACCGCTCTGATTGGTCGACCGAACAAAGAACGAACAAAGAACAAAGAAAAAGTTACACGTGGACACAGCTGATAGATGTCGTCATCTGAGTTCCGATGTTTAGAGTATTTGGCTTATTGCGACATAAAATCGCTAGTTATGTCCGCTAAAGTACACATACAGAAGAAATGGCTTTTTATGTCCACTAAAACACTGGTACAGTAAGGAAACGGCTTTTTATGTCCGTTAAAACAACTACAGAGTACTTTGCGGGGAAAATAACCAGCTAATTCCGCAAAAGCCTTTACACCGCTCCCAGAAAATGGGATTTAATTCTATAAAATATAAAAAATCACAGTTTCTAAAATATAAAAATACTCTAAACAGTTAGTTTTTCTTGCGCGGACGGCGTTTACGCAGTTTTTTGAGGCTAGCAAGAGTCCTTTTCTCTTTGGGGCGAGCCACTTTACTAGGAGGGCTATAACTCCTGGGTAAAGGGTGCAATACAATTGCATCGGAAGGTTTAGGGTTATGGTCGATGTCTCGTCCATTTCGATATGCTTCTCCTCGAGCTGATTTTCCTCCGCTTATCGTTGGATGCGTTTGTCCAAAAACTCTTGCAGAGAATAGGGTCGTCCAAGCTCGATATCCTCTTAGAGATTCTGGATTTCCTGATCGAACTGAGATAAAGCTAATTCGTTTACCGCTTTGACTTGCTGCTGCAATTTACGTTTCTCTAAACAATTATAGGTTCCTTTTACGATCTTTTGACGAATAGTGTCCAACACGTTTCGTACAACTCTCTCCTCCGCCTTGGTGACAGGTTGTATCGGGTTAAACCGGGACGATGATACGGTTGAATGACGATATTAGATGTCCGCGTCCCAATCCGGCTAGGCAAGATGGGTGAATATTTAGGGAGCCCACAACCGGAGTGCCACCGACTAATTGTTTGGGTAACACTAGATCTTTGAACAGTGAGTACAATTCAGGAGGATCCGTGATACTATTAGGATCAAGAGTCTGAAGTCTAACTAGGGAATGAGGAGGTCTGACCGAGTATTCCGGAACTCTGATCATAGGTTTATTCAAGGATAGTTTGAATCGAATGAGCGTAGGTGATACATTGAACAAGTTTCGCTCGAAACTCCCGTAAATATAGCGAGTAAAACCGTATTTAAAGCAACGTCTCCGCGGATGTTTATGTCTTTCCGTTTGTTGGTTGGGTCTTGGGCATTCATCGCAATAATACCAAAGACGCACGTCTTGTAGGGGAAACACGGGTGATATTTATTTGGTTTTACAATGTTTCTCTCAAGAATTCCAAATATACGTTGGAGTTACCGCGTTTATCCGGTTCTTTAACGTCTTCTCTTCCGATTCGATTTCGAATAGAATTTTCGCATTCGTTTTCAGTTTATCGTTCCGACTCCGCTGGGTAGGATATTTAAATAGTACCATTTCCCTTTCGGTGTCTACATCGTCCGTATCGTGTAAATCGATAGGATGACCAGTAGTTAAGAAGTCCATATGCGTACCATTACGATGCGTATAGCGAGCAGTGAATGTTCGATAGTCCAATTCACGCGTAAGTTGCTCCTGGACATCGGCGGTTCGATATAAAGACCATCGTCCTCCGTAGTAGTTGGACTAGCGTCGCTGCGTATCAAGCTATCAACAAACGCTTGCAACGGTAGAGTATATTTCTCCCTGATACCAAGATCATCTTCTATCAACTGAGTCATAGCTGCTATATGAGTTTATCAATATTATAATTAGTTATAATTAGGCTAGCGGGCATCGCTGCCTACCCCTCTCGGCCCCCGGACAGCGCAAGATCCTCAGCGCTGGTGTATTTTCGCCGATGTGCCTGTCGCCAACGTAGTAGCTGCACAACGACCACAACAACCAGCGCGAGTCACTCCACCGTCCGTCCCAAAGGCTTAGATTTACTTCAGGTTCTTACTGGAGAGTTAGGGCTACTTTCACAATTGCGACTCGCTACTGTAAACACACTTTAGTAGTAACATTCACCTATAAACGCACAAATTCCACACAACTGTCACAAACCACACACATTCGGGCCATTTGTCCGTTAGTCAAGTGCCTTCCAGAATGCCACGTTATTATTAGGTATCCTTGGATACTAGCAGTGTGCTATTTATTCCTTATGCTATTCAATGGGGCAAGCCTTTTTTGTTCTTTTAACTCACTTCTAATTCTAGCGTGGTTGTTGCCATGGTGACATTATGGAAAGCTAGCAGTAGAATTAGGGTAATTCTCATGCATACAGATCTGGGATGCTATTTAATAGTAATTCTTTAATTGTCAATATTCCTCTTTATACATGATTTTATGAATTTTATCCGCTATTGACTATATATTGGAGATTCTCGCACACTAATATACTTAATAGGGTGAATCTCCGCTCCCATGATCTATTAATTTATGGAATTTTGGGAATGTTATAAATTGTATAAAAATGACAATTTATCAAATTCATTAAAAGATGAATTTAAATTTATTCCCGTAAATTTTATTATTTAATATTAAATAGACACAATTTTATTCCAGAACATGTCTGGGGACTAGGATCCTTGATTCTAGGAATTTGGTCTTTTTAAGAATATCGGTAAGTGCTACGATATCTTAATAGACTAGAATTTTAAAGGATCTAAAATTTGACAGATTTTATAAATATTAATAGTTAATATTTAGGATGGGCACCAGTTTATTCCAGAACTTGTCTGGGGACGTTAACCACTGATTCTAGAATTTTGTCTTTCAAGTATATCGGTGGGTGCCGCGATATCTTAATCGACTAGAATTACAGATGGTCAAAGGGTTTAACAGATTTATTTGCGTTGTACGCTACTGTTAAAGGGACATCACGCTACTATATGTATTATTTAATATACGGTATGAGAGCAATATCTCAAGAAGCAATGTCAGTGAGAAGAGGCAAGTCATTTCCAAGGTCTACCCAGAGCTTGGTTTAGCCGAGACACGAGGATCTGAATTTTGCATTCATAATACTCTACTTTACCAATAATACTTGAATATAGTAGGAGCTTTATTGTACTTTAATAAGTACAGATATTTCATCTTACTGTAGTTACGTATTTGTAATGTAATACGGACAGTAAGGAAAGAGAAAAAGAATTATTTCTCGCCGTCGCTCTAAATATATAATACATAAGTAATTAAGTAATAAACACTAATATATTGCAGTAATCTACTAAATAATCGCTAAAATAACATTCTACTAAATAAAATTAAAGAAAACGATTATAATAAAATTACATAATAATACATACATAAATATAAAATAATAAGAATATATGAAATAATATAGTCACACACCCACTCCAGACGCTGTTACGTTGGGGAGTCCCTAGATGTTTGTTGGATCAGGGAGGTGGTCGTGGGAAGAGTATCTCGCCTTCCATAGTTTCCGGAGAGTTCTCGGTCTCTTTCCAGTAAACATAAACGGCCAACTGGGCGATTGAGCTGCTGTGTCTCGAAGACAATTCCCGGTTTCTTAAAGTTACGTCGCATGACAACGAGTTCTACCGATCGCACCAAACCATCGTCCGAGATGTGAGTCTCGATGATACGACCTGTCTGCCACCGCTTACGTGGAAGATCTGAATCCACAATAAGGACCATGTCTCCAGCGCTGACGTTTTCTTGCTGCGCAAACCACTTAGTTCGAAGTTGTAGCGTGGGCAGATAATGTTTTTCGAAATGGTCAGCGAAACGACGGGATAACAACTGCATAAGTTGCCAAGTTTGCCGGCAGTATTCGTCTCCGTCTGTGATTTCCGATCGTGGGAGCATGGCTACAGGTTTCTTCAGTAGGAAGTGCGCGGGTGTTAGCGCTTCCAGGGAATCGGGACTCGATGAGACTGGCATAAGCGGTCTCTCGTTGAGATAGGCGGCGATTTCCTCCATTAACGTCCGCAAAAGTTCGTCGGTGAGATACGCGCGGCACGGCACTATAAAGTGAAATGCGGTCTTCACGCTCCTGATTAATCTCTCCCAACTTCCTCCCCACCAAGGGGCGTCGGCGGCGTTGAAGGTCCAGCTAGACGCTGTTACCCTTAGCTGATCGTCCACCTGTCTTTGGTTCCAATCTTTGACGTAAGCCTTGATTTCATTGTTGGCACCAATGAAGTTCGTTCCCTTATCAGATCTCATCGTGTTACTAGTTCCAAAGCGAGCGATCTGTCGGCGTAAGCTCAATAGGAAGCTGTTGGTAGATAAATCGTTCACCATATCGAGATGGATAGCTCTACAAGTCATACAAACAAAGATGACACACCATCTCTTGACTATAGTCCTAGCACGATATACTTCAATAGGGCCAAATAAATCTACACCGGTATTAGTAAAGGGTGGTTCATAGAAGCTTACTCGTTCCCTAGGTAATTCTGCCTCTCGCTGTGTTAAAGGCCTACTGAATGCTTTCCTACAGGGTATGCAGTTCCTAAGAACTTGGTTCAGAGCTCTACGGGGTTTATAAAAATAATAGCGAGTTCGAATTTCGCTAAGAACTCGTTCTCTACCAGCATGATAAAGTTTGCTGTGAACATCTACAATCATCTTGATTTGTATTTCAAGATTTCTAATGAGTATGGGAAACTTAGTGTCAAAGGATAATGGAGCATTAGTTAATCTTCCTCCAACACGTATTAACCCATCTATCATTGTGCTAGAGAAACGATCCCTTAAGCGCATCTGTGGATTTCTCAACAACAGGAAATACTTATCGGAATCCTCATAGCATTGCAGGAGTCTCAGCATCTGCTTATTGGTTTCTTCATGCTCCTGATAACTGATCTTCTCCTTCAGAAACCTGTCGGATATCTTATATTTGGGAAGATCTTTAACAACATGGACCTGCACAGATGTCAGTGGAGCGGTATCACTATTGGTCTTCGTCCTGGAGTAGTGATGATGAAAACATCGCTTTAAATATGTAACGCCCTTACAGAGCCGATTCCAGGAACTGTAGTGATATATCGCTCTCTGCAGGAGAGGTGAGAGTCCTTGCGAGACGTCTGGTATTCCAGATTTCCAATCCCTCTCTCTGATTTCCACAACAGACTTATTTGTGGCTGTGGGTTTCGGATCCAAAGCGTCATCTCCGGAAGTGTGTAGTACAGACAGATCTACCACGGGTTTAAATAACTTCGATTTACTCGCCCGAGTTTTAGGTTTGACTTTCTCCGCTCCCTTGGCCTGTCTAATCTCCGCCGTAGTAAGATGAGGAGGCCATTCATCCTCTTCTTTGCTTAGGAAGTCGGGTCCACCTAACCAGTCTGGAGTATCTATCAGTTCTTGTGGAGTTGCTCCCCTGGAGGCGATGTCTGCTGGATTAATCGTTCCGGGGCAATGTCTCCATTGATCCATCTTCGTGCGACTAAGTATAATGGCTACTCTGTTAGTAACGAAGACGCTGAACTGACAGACTTCATTGGTTATATACTCCAACACGAGTAAAGCATCGGTCCAATAGACAGTTTTCTCCAGTGGATAGTCGATCTGTTCTGTTACATTCCGGCCGATGGCTGTAGCGTATAGAGCCGCTTTTAACTCCGCTCGAGGAACTTTCAACTTGTTGTTTATCAAGGCCTTAGAGGTAACCAAGGCAACCTTGATTCCATCCGGAGTTTCAACTCTCAGGTAGGCTACTATACCTATTCCCATATCGCTGGCGTCTCCAAACACATGGAGTTGATAGGAATACGTAGGGAGAACATGACCAAAATATGAACGGGAAATTATAAAGTTCTCGATGGCTGGTAGAGAATCTTCCCATTTCATCCACTTCTTTAATAGTTCTCCCTTAAGTGGATCGTCCCATGAGTGGTTTTCAAGCCACATTTGTTGTACTAAACTCCGAGCAATCAATATAACTGGGCTAATAAATCCCAATGGATCGAAATAAGTGCTCAGGATACTTAAACAAATCCGTTTAGTCCGAACTGGGTTATCTCGCTGTTTGAGCTGGAAAAACAGGATATCTCTCTCTGTGTCCCATTTCAAACCAAGTGTTTTGGTTTCTGGAAGATCGTCTTTGATTAGGTCTAGATCTTTCGCTCCTCGATCTTCTACCGGGATCGATTCCAGAAACTCACGGGAGTTGCTGGTGAATTTAGTTAATCGAAATCCACCTCTTTTTAAGCACTCTACCGTTCCTTTGGCGACATCAATGGCTTCTTCCACCGATGGAAGGGACTTTAAATTGTCGTCCATGTATATATCCCGTTTGATGTTGTCGATCACCTCTTTAGAGAAGGCGTCCCGGTTGTCATCAGCAGTGGTGCGCACCACTGAACAGGCGTTTGAAGGGCTTGAGATGATCCCAAAAGCCTGGATGGTCATCCAATACTCCACCGGTTTCTGGTTGAGGTCTCCTTCCGGCCACCACAGAAATCGTAAGCTGTCTCGATCCCTATCCAGCGCCTTGACTTGTAAGAACATGCCTTCTATATCGGAGGCGAAAGCGATTGAATATTGTCGTAATCTTAAGAGTATTCCCAACAAGGATTGGAGTAAGTTGGGTCCTGGTAACAACTCGGAATTAAGGGATTGGCCCATGTAGAGGGCGGAGCCGTCAAATACTACCCGTACTTCATGGGGTTTACCGGGTTTGGGAACGTAATGATGTGTTAAATAGTACGTTCTCTCAGTTATGGGTGTTTCTTCCGGTACTCGCTACGCATATCCCTTGTTAATAAATTTCTTCAACTGAGTCTGATACATTTCTTTAGCTGAAGCATTTGCCGTAAGGCGTCGATGTAGTTGAGCAATTCTTTTCTCTGCCAAGGGTCGGTTGTTTATGAATTTTGGTTCTCGCTTTCGGAATGGTAGACCGATTTCATATCTACCTTGATCTTTAAGAAAACGTGTAGTTGTCTCCTGGATCTGCTTGGCTCTTTCTTCTTCTACCGATAGGGCCTTATCGTAGGAATTGGGCTCTACAGCCTCTTGAGTAAAGAATCGTACGGCGTGTTCATCCCGAGTCTTCGCGTTATAGCGCTCTATTACATCATTCAGTTCGTCGTTATAGTCGACTTGTCCTGATGGATGAATGAGTTGACATAGGTTCACTTGGTTTTGCCAAGTCTCGTTTTCCGTAAGGAGATCGATGGTATTCTCCTCGTCGAAGAGTTGGTGGATATCGTCATTATCTGAGGAGTATGGTGTTCCCTCAGTTGGGTCGTCTACCTCACTGCTCTCCGCTTCCCATTCACTTACTTGGTATACCCGTTCTTTTGGTAACCTTTCCATGAGAGTTCTACGGGAAGGGCCAGTAAAGTACCAACCTACTCTAGTTCTTCCCGCGTAGGCTTGTAGTGGTTGCGGTTGAGCAGGCCGTTTCTCCAATGTCTCAAGCGCCTCATGAGCATTTTGGCCGATGAGTATTTGCACTCCAGGGTAATCTGTGTTGAATCTAGGTATATTAAGCTGCTGGGTGAAATCGTCCTCATCCCAGTTATAAGGTTCTACTTGGCTGGTAGCGAAGTTCTTTATCGCCACCATTTTTGCTGACCTTATGCTGTGTTCTCCTAGTTCATCCTGGGGGGTGGACAACGCACCTACATAATAATCCGCTATTACTGTAGATTTCCAAACCTGCATAATTCCTGACATGTTTAACTTAGTTCGGAACTTGGGTTGTCCAGCAAAGATGTCTTCGGCTAGTTCTTTGTCGATGAATGTTCCTGTGCTACCGGAGTCAAGGAGGGCGTTCACTATATAACTCCTTTTAGGTCTGTGGACCCTCAACTGCACTACGGGAAATTCTCGGATTCCTACATTGGAAGTTGGTGCTTTCCAAGATGGTTGTCGGTCAGAAGTAGTTAGGGGGAGCTCGCTGTCGGTGTCCTTTTCATACGTAAGTGCTCGATACAATGCGGTATTTATCATATAACAGGATTCGTCTTCGTCGGAGAATTCGTCCGTATAGAATCCTTCCATCTCAGAACTTTGGTTAGTGTCGCTCACATCACTGAATTGGACATGTAGTTCGGACTCACTTACCTGACTCGGGCTGTTTCGTTCGAATTCAGTGTGCAACAAAATATGATGTTTTGCGCCGCACTTCGCACACCTTGCGTCGGAGTAACAGGTTCGCCGTTGGTGTCCTTGTCTGAGGCAATTATAACACAACCGCTTATCCCACATGACTTCCCGTCTATCCTTTAATGATTTCTTTAGGAATTCATCACACACATTCAAACGGTGAGGCCCGTCACACAGCGCACATTTCGGTTTGATGTTACTTACCTTATTTTGAGTAACGTTGTGCACACTCGTTCTTTCTTCGGGCTTTCTTACCTGAATTCTCTTAGGAGACGTAGGAGGAGTTTTTCTTACCTGTTCTCTCCTGTCATTGGTTCGAGACTTGAATTTACTTGCGTCTTTAGGCGTTTTGTTGACATAATAAGATCTTTCAGTGTCTTTCCCGCTGTCCTCTTCTTGAGAAGCCTGGCTTTCGCCGTCGTCGGTATAACACACTGGTGTTACCTTTCTCTAGAAACGGGTTTCTCACTTACCTTGTTTTCCGGTGTCTTCTCTCTGGACTGCTTTAGGAGCTGTAATTTCACTTCTCCATCTAAGAATGACATGAGATCAGCCATGGTAGGGTCTCGTCGTTGTTGTTCCATCATATATAACACTTTCTTATCCCAGCGTGTACCTACTCCACCCTTCGGTAAAGTAGAGGCCACGGCTCCAATAACCATAGAACTCTGATATTCATGAGACTTACCTAGCCAATCTAATTGTCTACAGATCTCCTGAATTTCATCGGAAAACTCTATAATCCCGCTGCTAATGAACTTTCGGGGGGCTACCAATTTTGCATACAAATACCTAGCTATGTTATTCCTATTACCATACCTGATGTTTAGTGTATCCCAAACTTGTCTTAATCCATCTGGATGTCCAATAAACTTTAACGCCATTAACTTGGGAGATCCTTCCAAGCACTCGATGAGGAATCTAAGTTTCTCTCCATTAGATAGCACAGAGTTCTGTATGTTATCTTTGTAATATTCATTAAAAGGTAACCATTTCATCTCATCTCCATTAAACTTGACGATCTCTCCCACCTTTACCGCTTGACGTGCTTCGGTTCTAGCCATTTGACGTGTAAAACTTTCTTGGGCCATCGTGTTATTTAATATCGAGTTATCGGTATATAAATTTCTCGGATTATTATCCTGTCTATATGGAATATCATTGTCAACAGGTTTATAATTACCCTTAATAGGGTTTACTACAGGAGTTTCTACTTCACTAGCAGTATAGATGCGTGTAGGCTCCACACCTTGCGCATGAAATACTTCAGACCTAACAGGTTGACACATTGTTACCGGGGTTGATGGTATACCCCTTTGGGTATTTACTAATTTGTCGCGTTCTAATGCGATACTCTGCTGCACCTCTTGCAACTCTAACCTACTTTCCCTTACTGTGCCCTTGAACTGCTGAACAGTTCCTTCCATCTCCCGGACCTGCTGAGAGGAGCACTTGCGGTGTTCCCTCAACTGCCCGAGCAGGAGACCCATCTCCCGTCGTCCCTCTGCTACCCACTCGACCGCCGAAGCGGGAGTCGCCAACGTAGTAGCGGGCGAGCGAGAGACGACGGGCAATAAATTCTTGATATCTCGCTCGGCGTCCAGGACGGGTTCGGACTCGTGAACAGTCCTACTGGGCACAGGTAGTTTAGTACTGTGCAAAGGGAATTTAGAGGTAGGTTCTGGAAGTACAGGTGTCTCTATCACCGAAGGGGTGGCTTCGGGAACAGGCCTAATTATTTCAGGCTCATCTACTATAGTAGGGAGTCTTTCTATTTTAATTATTTGGTCTGTAGGTTCTGTACTACCTAAGTCTGTGTTAGTTAGTTGCCTTCTAACAGCTGGGGGCAAATCAGGCAATTTCTGACGGTGGGACATTCTTCTACGTCTGCTTAAACAAGATCTATTTCCTCCGCCTTCAGGATCGGTGGTATCGCCTTCATCAGATGATGTATATCCCTGTCTTTTGGGAGTAGATCGACTCATCATCTGCATTTGACTAGCTGTTAACTGTTTATTTATGCAGTCTTGATTCTCTTGAATATTTTCCAACTCTAGTTGGGTGGTCTCTTCAGACGCTCTCCGTTCTGCTTCTGCCACTGCCTCTGCTGCTTTTCTTTCCGCTTCTGCCGCTGCCACTGCCGCTTTTCTTTCCACTTCTACCGCCTTTCTTTCCACTTCTACCGCCTTTCTTTCCGCTTCTGCCTCTGCCGCTGCCGCTGCCGCTGCCGCTGCCGCTGCCGCTGCCGCTTTTCTTTCAACTTCTGCCGCTGCTGCTGTCTTCTATACGTTTTTTCTTTACTTGTTCTTCTTGGACTCTAGCGATGCGGAGGCGTTCATCAAATTTAGCTTGGTTCGCAGCTATCATATCCGCATCGATTGCGTCCAACACAAGCTTGGCTCCTTCACTATTAGGGCGAAGTCCAGACAGCCGTCTCCTCAACTCTTCATCACCTACAAATTGTTGATAGTCTGACAGATAGATGTCAATAGCATCCCTCTTATGCGGTTTTTCTGCTGTCACTTCACTTTCCACTTGGGAAAAGGTAGCGTCTGTTGATTCTCCATGGGTTGAGCGCTCAGCCAACTGAGATTTCCATGGGGCAGTTCCTTGAACTTTGAGACTCACCCGCTGAAACCAAGTTTTTACGGCAACTTGCAACGACGTGTCTTGTCTTCTTTTCGAAGCCTCCTCAAAGGCCGATAAGATTAGTCTGATTCTTAGAATTCTTTCTCTAACTTGATAAAGCAGCTCTCCCTGCTCTTGAGGTCCTTGGGGTTGTCGAAACAGTTGTTCCTCTAATCGCTCCATAGAGCTGAAGAATCCCTGTACGTATCCTGCTGCTGACCTCTTCCACACAGCTGGATCGCTGGTTTCTTTTGTCACTCCCATCCTGTGTATGTCTTCCCAGGCAGCTTCCGATAAGTCAAACGGGAGTCCGGGTCCGGGGAACTTCCATTGCGACTCGACAATAGACTTCAGTTCTTCCCTTGTGTATCCCGCATAACTATCCTTGGTCGATCGCTTACTTCTCGCCCAATCAATCTGGTGTTCCTCCACCGCAATCAATACCCTAGTGAGTACGGCTGCAGGAAGGATGAGAAGGGGATCCGAATAAACCGCATCTGCCATCCTTGCTCCGCGCTCGGGTTTCAGCTCTACAGTATCCGCACTACTGGAGCTGTCGGGCTGCTGAGAAATAAGTTCTCGGCTCGAGTGTTGCTGCTGTTCCGCTGCTTCTTGGTCCCGCTTCACCTGAGCTCGAGTGCCTATGATAGACCTACGGTGTTGGACTAGCCTAGGGTCTGATACTACTACTGGAGGGATGATCTTTCTTACAGTAGGAGGTGAGTTGAACTTCGGTCTCACACGTTCCACACTCCTGTCTGGGTCACAGATGGTTGTATCTAGGAGACTGTCTGACAGGTTTTGCTTTGTGTCAGACATGTTTGTTTGTACAGTTGAATGCCTACTGCTATATTACAGTTAAAGCAAGTCTAGTAATTCAGTATCACTGTTAGCCTAGTAATTAATTACTGATATCATTACTCTATGTAACATGATATATATACAATATATTAGAATACCGGTATACACTTATAGTATATATATAAGTATTATTACAGACTAGGTTTGTCACAGAATACCGGTATATAATTTCAGCACAAATATATATAAATATATAATAGGCCTATCGTGAATACCGGTATACAGCTTACACTTATAGTATATATAAGTATAATTATTACAGACTAGGTTTGTCACAGAATACCGGTATATTATTTCAGCGCAAATATATAGCAATATATAATAAGCCTATCGTGAATACCGGTATACAACTTACACTTATAGTATATATAAGTACAATTATGGACTAGAATTAATTACAGAATACCGGTATATAATTTCAGCGCAAATATATAAATATATAATAAGCCTATCGTGAATACCGGTATACAGCTTACACTTATAGTATATATAAGTATAATTACAGCCTAGAATTAATTACAGAATACCGGTATATAATTTCAGCGCAAATTTATAAATATATAATAAGCCTATCGTAAATACCGGTATATCAATTATTTTAGAATAATTGAATTTTTGAATTTTAGGGGTTACTTGGTTACTTTACTTTACCTTATTACCGTTATTTAAGCAGTAGTCCAACTGATATTAAGACCTAATTGTTGTATGACAGGCCTACTATTTTATAAATTGGTTTGAGTTGATTTATAATATATATACCCCTATAATGGTTTTTTCAATATTTGAAATAAATGTTATTATTTCTGGGAAAGAGTCACTGCACAGAAGCTGTACGCTCTCAGTGAAGTGCTACTTGTTGGACACTAAAACAAATAATTCTAATTTACCTAAGTTACTTAATACTACAAATTACGTACAATTCGGGGTGAGATTACAATCTCTAAATAAACACAAAAATTACACGTACGAATTTTTAGGGTAATTTTACAAGAAGTCTACAAACCAGCCTAACAAAGGGTTAGAATATCTGGTTATTACAAACAGACAGGATTCTACGGTATTTGAAAATAACAAAGCAGTAGTAAATATACTGCGTTGTCCAGATAGGAAAAATACCACCGTCTGACGACTTATAGCCGTATCGCTATAAGTACTACGTTATGTATCACGGAGTGTTCCTACCTAGAAGTTAATTACCGCGGTCTACCAGAACCAACGTGCCTATTAACCACTTTACAACACAAATATACTGCCTACACACTAATTACCTTCGGAAAGCACTATACATTAAACCCTAAATTAGGTACAAGTACTTATACAACAAATAATCAGCAGTTAGAAATACTTGTACAGCTAAAAGAACCACGGTATCTGCCGGAGTGACCAAAGCATATAATCTCCAGTCTTTACCTACGCCAAACAGCCCTGATGTAGTACCGGGGTTAATTTAACTATAACGGTATGTATAACAAGCACAATTACTGTAGGAATAAACTTGGGGTTGTGAATGTTGCGAATAATCGCATAAACTCTGAATAATAAATATTACGCTACGCGTACAGACTACTCAAACAAAATACAGACCAAATGCTGGCAGACTACTATCAAGCCCAAACAAACTACAGTATATGCAGACTCCGAAATGGTTAGTTAGTATGCGTTCTAACCGAGTAGTACGACTTATTCTTTCAGGGGGATTTACCTCACAGCACTGGAAGCCCCTACGTTCCTAACTAGTACTTTATCGGACATACACTCTACACACACCGCAATCTCTTCAGACCCAACAACAGCCAGGCAACAATCCAGCCTACAAATTATCTAAATAAGAAATATTACGCTACCCGTACAGACTACACAAACAAAATACAGACCAAATGCTGGCAGTCTACTATCAAGCCTAAACAAACTACAGTATATGCAGACTCCGAAATGGTTAGTTAGTATGCGTTCTAACCGAGTAGTACGACTTATTCTTTCAGGGGGATTTACCTCACAGCACTGGAAGCCCCTACGTTCCTAACTAGTACTTTATCGGACATGCACTCTACACACACTGCAATCTCTTCAGACATAACAACAGGCAGACAACAGTCCAGCCTACAAATTATCTGTACAATCTGAGCAGGCTTACACGTCTTCTGCTCAATATTAACCTACAAATAAATAAAACTGACAGAAATAAGTAAACCATACAAAGGAATAAGGGGTGATCAATCCCTAATCCCCTAACAGCCTACAATATACAATATATCACAATCGAAATAATACTGGTATCTGTACTGCAGTAAGTACCGGTTCGGGTGGTTAGGTAGTTAGGCCTACTGGGTACCGGTTGACCGGTACTTCAGCTTTATTGCCTACGTTGCAATACAGAAGCTATAACTGTTATTGTTCGCGCTTTCAGACCTTTAGCAGTTTAACCTGCCAAATTTAGGTGTCTTCTAGATTATAAATCGACTTTAGCCTATGACGAGTATTGGATACACTACATTAGCCGAAGCCAGTCTATGCGCGACCATTCACCCGCTGGATATACCCGGGAGACTGGATGCGGAAGCTCTGACCTTATTGCGGTGTAGGCCTACTGTATTATTCGACTGATCGTTAATATATAATCTCTGACAAATATTATTCACTTTCGGGAAATATTAACAGTTCCTTTAGGACATGGCGCTCTAAATATGTGAACAGAGTTATGACTTACACTAGACACAACGGGATGGCTATTGATTCACGTATAAAGCGCATTCTTTAGGAGATGCTTTGTTATCTGTCACAATCATGCACACTACCGCACAATGCTGCACACCGATCTGCCGACCTTCACCAATTTTAGTCACATATAAAGAGAACAGCAACCGACACATGTAGTGCCTATGAAATAGCATTAGATTCACTCCAAAACCAATATAATGTAAGTCGCAATTGCTATATGTAACCTGTCTCTTACCTTCAGTATATCAAGAAGATTGGGGGTTTTATGATTATTTATCGATATTATCCAAATATAATAATATTCCATCAACTGATATAATTAATAACCGACAGTCAATAGCAGTAAAAATGCGGTGTTTGTAGTTGACAATATGATTTGCATTGATAGGATTAGATAACAGTTATACGTTTCTATGATCAAGCCTACTAATGTTTGGCTAAAGCCTGAAACACAGAAATTCCAAAGCCGGTCTTCTGGCATCAGGAAAAATACACACACTGACTGAATTGCGTGAGTTTCTGTATACAATCTCCAACACAGAGTGAAAACCGCTCTGATTGGTCGACCGAACAAAGAACAAAGAAAAAGTTACACATGGACACAGCTGATAGATGTCATCATCTGAGTTCCGATGTTTAGAGTATTTGGCTTATTGTGACATAAAATCGCTAGTTATGTCCGCTAAAGTACACATACAGAAGAAATGGCTTTTTATGTCCACTAAAACACTGGTACAGTAAGGAAACGGCTTTTTATGTCCGTTAAAACAACTACAGAGTACTTTGCGGGGAAAATAACCAGCTAATTCCGCAAAAGCCTTTACACCATACTTTTCCTGGGGTAATCGGAATATACTGTATGTATCTTATCTCTGCAACCTCTAGATTTACAGTATAATAATTTTTTTCGATTTGAAGATGCTTTATCATTTGTATTACGGTCGAGTAGAGCTTCACTTAATTAAGCGACAGGCTGCCAGCGTCGCCATCCTAAAAGACCTGCACGTAGATAAAGTACATAGGCCCAAATGGCATCCCTCCATTATTATTATTCCGAGATTATCGTGCGTGCCTCAATTATATCTCACATTGTAAACCTTTCAATAAAAATTAGCCAATTTCCACAATCCTAAGACGCCAAGATCTCCAAGGTAACACACCAGCATACAAAAAAGGACCTTGACTCGTTACTGAGAATGATAGACCAATCGTTCTCCCCAACATGGGGTGGGTAAATAATGGCAAATATAGTTGTTGTTGTTGTTGTTGTCGTCACGATTTTACATCCAAATTACTTTGTCGGATTTAAAGCTGTCGTGTTGAAAATTTTTAGGCATCAATAAGAGATTTTGGACCCTTGGACCCAAAATTCCACAAAATTTATTGGATTAGAGCACCAAAATCTAATCACAAATTAATTGCTTTTGGTTGTCATTGCGTGGCATTATTTAATGGTTTTTCCCAGTTTAGTCGTAATGTAGGCCTATGGGATATGAATGACGTCATTCTGTCATCGTTTTAGGCCTATATTCAAACCAAATGCTGAATTACTGTTGTTTGTCTTTTATTTATTACCGGCTGACCGGTACGCCGTACTACAATACTACAGTTAGTAGGCCTATACATTTAGTATACCGGTACTGTAACCGTAGCAGACAATTCTGCCAGTAGGTACAGAGGTATAGCTGCGTAGGCCTATAACTGTATAATAACGATAACGTATATTATTACAGTATGCAGTAGGCCTATTATTAATAGTTGATTATTATTACTGCAGTAGGCCTACTGTATTATTACCGACAGGGACAGACCTTTCAGCCTTTTATTTAGCCTACTGCTATACCAGTGTACTGTCAGACTGTTAGTTGACTGTAGCTGTAGGAGGCCCTACAGCCCTATTGGGCTACAATTACAGTCAGACAGTATTAGTCTGTTAGCTGGTTAGTACAGTACTGCAGTAGTAGGCAGTAGGAGTAACTGGTGAACTGAGTATAGTCCATAGGCCAGCCAGCATAGGGGATACTTTTTGGTAACCACCCGGAACTTATATTTTTGGGAAGACCTAGCTTCTGGCCATTCATTTTGATATGATAACAAATCTGAATCGGTAGCTGACTTGGTGTTATCACCGGTTGTCATGGAAATGCAGTCTGTGGCTGAAATGGTAAAACAACAAACATGCTGTAGTACTCTAATAACTCAATATAAATTCATCGCATCTTCTGAAAAAGATAGCTACTGGTCTTACAATCAGACAATTCTAAATATCACATAAAATTCTGGAATATAATTATTGCAGTATTGTTACCATGGGAACGCTGCTAAATGAAAACTGACAAGTTTTAGAAAAATAGCTACCATTCTAGAACAATACCATTATTTTAAAAACAAATTACCACATTTTATTGAATATTAGTTTTGGAAAATTTTGGTATACTGAGAGCTAAACCTGTTTTATTATAACGGTGATATATGGTTCCAAAGATATAGGTACCCATGTTTGAAATATTTTTATTTTTCATCATTTTAATCTCATTCCTCTCTTGTCTCTGTTTCAAAATAATGACTTTAACAAATATTTATGTCAATAAAAAACAATCAAGATGTGACTACAAATCACTTTAAATGACAAGTGACATTTAAATGGCATTTCAGACAACACTCCTTCACAGGTTACCATGACTACCACTACAGATGCAATTGAAGATGACTCCGATATGACACAAACTTAAATGACTTGACACCTACCACAAAAGAGAGGTTAGTTCTTTTAGTATATTCACTTCAATTTATATATTTATCATAATTGTTGCTAGATGATTTCTGCAAAGATGATTCCATCGATAATACCATTTTTGAATACTAAATCCTCTTTATTTAATAATATATACATAATTATGTAGGCCTATGTACGTATTCTTAATTGGTAGGCGATGATGTCATCCGAGCAAATAGAGAATTCTTAGTCGAGTAGGTAATATTATATATATAGCAGTACAATTACTGCTGTATTAGAAATCACCTTCATCATCTGAGGTGTCAAGTGCATCAGTTCATTCCAATTCCGCCTCCTTCCATTCTGCCCATTTGGTGCATTACTTGAATTTGTACAACTCAATGCAATGAAGTTTATTTTGTAGGCAGATACGTTAGTGGGCTACATGACGTAGTACAATTTCAATACAGCAGAGAGAGAGAGAGGATTGATGATGGAGCTGGAAGAACATGCATCCAATCAGGTATATCATATCCCTCTCATCTAACAGACAGACCTACAGTATAATGGGAGAAGGTACATTGATGATGGATACTAAACTTTTTTCCAAATATACGCTTGGTAGTTGGCTTTGGATATATAGGTGTATAAACAATATTTACAAGGTGGCAGCAAAGGTTGACTCGATTTCTCCACTTTTTGAGATTATAAGACGAAACTGAAGCATGTTCACCGTCATCAATATCTGACCACCTGAGATATAATTGGCATATAAAACTTTCTAAATCTCTAGATACGATTCTGATAGTTGCCAATGTTCGCCAATGATGAATATTAACATGTGTTGGAAGGTTATGAATAATATAGACATAAGTGCAGAGGCAGGTTTCACTGAAAGGGGTGGTGGGGGGGGGGGGGGGGGGGGGGTGTATCCAATAGCAAACGTCAAAGACTGGTTCAAGTATGTGACATTCATATTCGAGATGATAATGAGGGTGTCGGCAATAAATGGACACAAATCAATGCCTCATCACCTTCAACCAACTCAAATACATTACAAGGGATGAAAACGATGTCCTGAAATACCAGGTTTATCAAATCTGTGGATCTCTAAGTAGAATAACGCATTGTAATATAAACACTACCGGTATATCAGCTAATCTTGGACCTGACTTATGCATAATACTTATCTGCTTATTGCTTTACATGAATGTCAGAAGTTAATGACGTGAACAAGCTCCGGTGTCGTCTTTTCTGTTCAAAACATGGAGAAATCGAGTCAACCTTGCTGCCACCTTCAGACCTTGTAAATATTGTTTAAAGAGAGACACCTATCCAGAGCCAACTACCAATCGTATATACTGATATAAGCTTAGTACCCATCATCAATGTATCTTCTCCCATAGGTCTGGGATGGCTGTTAGATGAGGAGGATATGGTAATACCTGATTGGATGTATGTTCTACCAGCTCCATAATCTATCCTCTCTCTATCTCTGCTGTATTGCAATTGTAAACCACCAACATGTATCTGCCGGTTGAGTACAAAACAAAGAACCAAGACTTTTCTGCCTGTTCTGTACAAAACAAAGAGGTGAAGTCGCGCTAGGTCCATAAGAGCGATAAGTCCCATTGCTATTTAAAGGAGCAGGTTAGTAAAGGAGCTCGTTACTGAGGTGTGTTGGGGGAACCAAAACAATAAACAGATAAACGAAAGTTAACACATGTTAGATGATTATGCAGGTCTTTATAATTGGGTGTTGACAGGTTGAGTCTTTGTTTTGTACTCACTCTGTATCTGACTACAAAACAAACATCAACATCATTGCAAGTTGTGCAAATTCAAGTCATGTCTGCATGTACCAACAGGAAGGAGGCGAAATTTGAATGAACTGAAGCTCTTGACGTGATTTTTGACTAACATATTTGCACTACTTGTTTTATTCTTACCCCAGGTGACACTTTAAAAATTACCAAAAAATTTCACGAATATTGCAGTTCTATAATCGCTTTCAGCATCCAAAAAAACCGCTATATATCACAAATAAATTAATTTTAGTGAATTATGAAAACTATTGAAAATCTTAGTACGAACGTACTGGAGATGGGTGCCAGAAAGGGAGCACAGCACGGAAATAACATGACCATGTAAATCGCGTTTGCTCGTTTGGATAACCCATTAAATTTTAGGAAAAGTCACGAAATCTCGGTTTTCCAAACAAACCTTACTCAAAGATACAGATTAATTACAAAATTAAGCCGGGCGCGTATTCCCAATCCTTACACTCCTAGGAACACCTCTTGCATTAACACCTGAGATTGGTTAATGAGTTATTATTTGATTGGACGTTGAATCATGTAAGGAATGGAAAGAGGGGTCTAACTTGTGTCAGGTTTTTATAAAGTGCTCCAAACGCTCCAAATAAAATAAACTCTTAAAACCTCTAGATGTCTAGATGACGCGCTAGTGCAGTTCGATGCACACGAATAGCAGACGGACTATTCATAAGCAATTACTACTGTACAGTACTATAATCGGCCAGCTGCATTGAAACTGCACATTGAGATGCTATGCCAGTTTGGCAAAAGTATTGTGTCACCTCCATGCAATCCACAATTGGCAAGCCAAATGCTGCGTGCATTAAGAATTATATGCCGGCTTATCAACAAAGTTGCACCACCACAATTCCCTATCCCCCATAACTTTCGTGAGATTAGCTGCATCTTCAAGGCCAGTATCCTTTAGGAGGCGTCTTAAGAAAGTCATGGGCTGTCCATCATGCTTATTTTCTCTATGGGGTTACCGAAGCACAATATTGTGCGCAGTGTGGTCCTTATGTGTGGGGGCAGCTCATGCAGCCCTGTATAAACCATCCCCCAATGTTCTACTGCCTAGAATAATATCAAATGTTAAGTCTACAAATCTAATACTGTTGGTGTTGCTGTAATAACCCTTACATGATTTCACCCAATTTCTCCATTCCTTACAGCGTTTGGAACACTTTCTACTGTACCTGCAAACTGAGTATAAAACTCTTACACTAGTTCGACCCCTATCTCCATTCCTTACATGATTTTTTCCTAATAGTGTAAGGTTTGGGAATATGCCCCCGGCCAAGGAGGATTAAATAAAGAGGATTTAGTATTCAAAAATGTCATTATCGAAGGAATCGTCTTTGCAGAAATCATCTAGGAACAATTATGATAAATATATAAATTGAAGTGAATATACTAAAAGAACTACTAACCTCTCTTTTGTGGTAGGTGTCAAGTCATTTGTTTGTGTCATATCTGAGTCATCTTCAAATGCATCTGTAGTGGTAGTCATGGTAACCTGTGAAGGAGTGTTGTCTGAAATGCCATTTAGATGTCACTTGTCATTCTAAAGTGATTTGTAGTCACATCTTGATTGTTTTTTATTGGCATAAATATTTGTTATAAAGTCATTATTTTGAAACAGAGTGGAATGAGATTAAATTGATGAAAAATAAAAATATTTCAAACATGGGTATATCTTTGGAACCATATATCACCATTATAACAAAACAGGTTTTGCTCTCAGTATACCAAAATTTTCCAAAACTAATATTCAATAAAATGTGGCAATTTGTTTTTAAAATAATGGTATTGTTCTAGAATGGTATATAGCTATTTTTCTAAAACTTGTCAGTTTTCATTTAGCAGCGTTCCCATGGTAACAATAATTATATTCCAGAATTTTATGTCACATTTAGAATTGTAAGACCAGTAGCTATCTTTTTCAAAAGATGCGATGCATTTATATTGAGTTATTAGAATACTACAGCATGTTTGTTGTTTTTCCATTTCCATGACAACCGGTGATAACACCAAGTCAGCTACCGGTACCGATTCAGATTTGTTATCATATCAAAATGAATGGCCAGAAGCTTGGTCTTCCCAAAAATATAAGTTCCGGGTGGTTACCAAAAAGTATCCCCTATGTTGGCTGGCCCATGGACTAGTAGGGGAAGGTTGAAGGTGGGGGAATTAGCAGATTAGAAACATGGGGTAATTAGAAGCAATGGCTACTACATGCATGCTTTTGTATGTATAGACTTGAAATTTTGATGTTTATAGAGATAAATTATTGGTGATTATTTTTCCATAATAATACCGGTATGGAATGTAATAATATGGAATATGCTGATATGGCGTTTATTTTCACTTCTTCATTGTCAAACTGTCAAATGGCTGATTGTATAAAAGATGAAAAAAAATCAAATTTTCGATTATTTTTTTGCAACTTCACAAATGGATTGTCAGATTGTTCGAGCGATGTCGTATTCCAATTATCTTAAGCAATAGCTTAATTTAAAGCTTATTATGTCATCTATTCAGTATCAGATCAGTAGACAACCCAATTAAATGATAGCATAATTAAAAATTTGTTTGTTCAACATAATTTAAAAAATGGTCAAATTTTGGCTGTTTGGTGCCATGCTGCCATGGGGTAATTAGAAACATTAATTTTTTTAGCTGGTCCTGTTACTTTGGGGACCGTCCTTTTCAACAGTTTCTAATTGTCATACAACTGTGTACAGGTACCGATCTGCCTATTGCTTGACTGCCTGATTTTTTTGGTTATAGATTGACTACTGACAGTCTGACCATGTGACTAGTCAGCTAGCGGTAGTGACTACTAGAAGTCTGACCATATGGTTTCCCTCAATTGGTAAAGTGATCGTTTATTGTTTTTGTTAGAATAGCCCACCTCTCTGTCTGTAACCTGCTGCTTTCCCTCAATTGGCTGATTGGTAACGTGGCCGTTTATTGTTTTGGTTAGAAAAGCCTGCCTCTGTAATCTGCTCCTTTCCCTCATTTGGGAAAGGGGCCGTTTATTGCTTGGGTTAGAAAAGCCAGCCTCTGTAACCTGCTCCTTTCCCTCAATTTTAAGCAAAACTTCATGTCTGCCTGCGTTGCCTGGGCATCATACTTTATGGAATCTTTATCTGCTGCCTTACTGCCTTAAGCACCATTTCCAGTGGTCATGCCACTATTCGGGAGGATGCATATACCTTTGGAATTCCTGGGGGTAGGCCTACCCTCTAGGAAGAAGAAACTTCTTCCCTGAAGAAGAAACTTCTTAAACTGAATATAGTGATCCTAATTATATAGGTCAGGTGCGTAGATGTTTTCTCGGAAAAGCGAACGAGGAAACATTGGCCCAATATCTGGTGGTAATAGGAAAAGCGGGAATGGGGCTGTGCTGAACCAACAAGAAATTCTAATTTTAATTTATGTCAAGCTAATTCATTTTAATTTAAATAAATTAAGTTTAATTTAGTTATATAAAGAGCTGTAATTAGTTTTCATATATCCATATTGTTGCTGGATGTCATTTATTCACAAACATGCATATCTCTGTTAATTTTTGAAGGTTTGTGAAACACTTAAATATTAAACATATGTGGCAACATAGACTAGACGACATGTTATATATCAAATTGTGCGCAATTTAATCTACATTCCCATGTGGTAATTAGAAATATTCCAATTACCCCATGTGAATTTCTGGTTGATTTAACTATTGGGAGGCAAACCCTGTTTCCATTTACCCCGACTTATTTATTCCCATTTATCTCGACTTAAAAAAATCACGTCTGCCTGTTACTACCAGATGTGATAGGCAGACGAGATAGGATGTTCTATTGTTAGCAGAGAGATGCATGATTCCAAATCTATAGTTATATTTCCTCTATGAAGGCTTGTGTAGAAATGAGGGCACTTTTAATTTTTTTAAATCCAAAAAGTGTTTCTAATTCCCCCACTTTCACCTAATGCTGTAATGTTTATTGTTTCCAAGTTACCGCTGACCGGGTACCGGTCAGCCGGTATACTATATCACTATATATATGTATATTAGGATACTGTTCTCAAGTTCTGGCAGTCTGGTGTAACAGATAATTTTCACTCCACCATCAGCCCGTAAAATCACTCCACTCCCCGATGTTCCATGTCAAAATTTACATGATGTTAATATTGACATGTTTTGTTCATAAATTATTTAAATAGGGCCTATTGTGATTTGAAACGTAAAAAATGTTTTTTGTAAAGAGAATATCTATATATATATTTTAATTAAAATATTGTTGAATCCAACCAATGTATATTGTTGTTTGTAATAATTTTAATGATATGTTTTATTGCATGTCAATATTGACATCTAATGTCAATATTGACATGAATGCTGGGTTCTTAGGTTCATTTCACCCCACCAAATCTATTTAGAGGCCTTCGCTCAGCATCACAAATACTGAAACGAGCTGTCAAAACGCTTTAGTTAGAGGCATTCTTGCTGCATTATAAATACTGAAAAGAGCTTTTGAAACTATTCAGGCCTTCGCGCAGCATGTTAAATACTGAAAAAGAGCTGCTAAAACTGTTCAGAGTCCTTTGTGCAGCATGATAAATGCCGAAAAGTGCAGTTGAAATTGTTCAGAGGGTTTCATGCTTCCTGATGAGAAAAACTGAAAAGAACTGATAAAACTGCCCAGACAGCCAGAGGCTGAGAGGTCTTCGCACAGTTTGAAAAATACATAAAAGATCTCTCAAAGCTGCTCAGACTAAAAAGAGATGATAAAACTGTTCAGTTCAGAGTCCTTCGTACAGCATGATAAATGCTGAAAATAACAGTTGAAATTGTTCAGATGGCTTCGTGCAACATGCTGAAAATTGCTGTTGAAACTGTTCAGAGGCCTTCATGCAGCATGATAAATGCTGAAATGGGCTGTTGAAACTGTTAAAAGGCCTTCGTGCAGCATGAGAAATACCGTACTGAAAAGAGTAGTCCTTCATGCAGCATGACAACATGATAAATGCTGAAAATAACATTTGAAGTTGTTCAGACTCAGAGGGCTTTGTGCAATATGAGAATGCCGAAAATAGCTCCTGAAACTGTTCAGAGGCCTACATGCAGCATGATAAATGCTAAAAGGGCTGTTGAAACTGCTAAAAGGCCTCCATGCAGCATGAGAAACACTGAGAAGAGCTGATAAAACTGTTCAGAGTCCTTCATGCAGTCATGCAGCATGATAAATGCTGAAAATAGCATTTGAAGTTCAGATGGCTTCGTGCAACTGTTCAATATGAGAATGCCGAAAGTAGCTGTTGAAACTGTTCAGAGGCTTTCGTGCAGCATGATAAATGCTGAAAAGGGCTGTTGAAACTGCTAAAAGGCCTTCATGCAGCATGAGAAATACTGAAAAGAGCTGATAAAACTGTTCAGAGTCCTCAACACTCAAGGCAGCATGATAAATGCTGAAAATAACATTTGAAGTTGTTGAGAGGACTTCGTGCAATTTGAGAATGCCGAAAATAGCTGTCGAATCTGTTCAGAGGCCTTTGTGCAGCATGAGAAATGCCGAAAAGAGCTGTTGAAACTGTTAAAAGCCCTCGTGCAGCATGAGAAATACTGAAAAGAGTTCATAAAACTGTTCAGGATCCTTCATGCAGCATGATAAATGCTGAAATTAAAAGTTTAAATTGTTCCGGGGGCTTCGTGGAACATGAGAAAGGCTGAAAAGAGCTGTTTAAATTGTTCAGAGGCCTTTGTGCAGCTTGATAAATACTGAAATAGCTGCGAAATTGTCCAAGCCTTTGCGCAGCATGTAAAATGCTTTGAAACTGTAAAAGGTTGTGAAACTGTTCTGAATTTCTGTTCTGAAAACACGAATTGTTAAAACAATTCAGAGGCCTTCTGCGTCTGAAACCTGCTCCTTAAAATGGCAATGTTACATTCGAGCTTAGTAATTTGTAGATTGCGGTTACGTTCGATACGTAATAACTATGTTACATTCGATCCTGATTACGTTCGGTCATGTATCCGATTTTATTATCAAAATATTGAAAATGACCCAAACTGTACCTACGCACCGTGTGTGTTATACTGAGAAACTAAAAGTACTTTGTACCGGTACCATCGAATATCAGCTCGGCACATCTAGCAAGCATCTAGGTAGCACTGGTAGCAGTACATTAATTCAGGTTCTACTTAATTAATTAATTACGCATTTAAGTCAAATATATTCTTTCCGTTTTTCTTCTATAACGACACGCCCAGCACTGCATTTTACATTATAATTTGATAATAGACATGTGGCTATAGGCAGTTTGATAATATACATGCGGCTGTAGGCAGGTTAGTAAAGGAGCAGGTTACAGAGGCGAGTTAGGGGAACCAAAACAATAAACGAAGGTTAACACGTAATACAAGATTATGTATATCAGTATATAAGTGCTGGTTTGTCGTTATATATAATGCAGTCGTGCCTCCGATATAACTCCGTACTTTCCCGCTTGGGTACGTTTGGGTTCCGTTTAGGTTTTTAGTCTTCCCAAAATTGATAAATGCAGGGGTGAGTTTTCACTGGAGGTGGTTAAAATACACTAGGGAAAATACACCCCGGGAGTGAGAATACACTAGGAAATTTTAACCGGGGGTGATTTTGTATGAGGAGTGAAATATATCTGTTACACCGGTAAGCCATTATTGAAAGAGCAATTCCCTACCGGTACCGGTAAATACCCGTACTACCAATACCAAGGTATTCACAAACGTATTACTGCAATGTTTTTTATGATTTATAATTTCTGCATGTAGGTAATATTCTTAATTAATCTTTTTACTAAGTTCTCAGGAAACTTGATGGCTGCTTCAGAGCCGGAAGAGGGAGAAATGACACCAGTTCGGGACGAGAATACCGGAGATCTTTCGGAGGATGAGAACATTCTAACGAGTTTAATCGGTAAGGAAATCCCTGTATTCTTACAATCTAAACTCAAGTCAATAGAGGAGAGTACACGTATTAGGTTTGCTAATCGTGTTGGTAAAACGTCATCTAGGGGTTCATCTGTCGGTAGAGTAAGTGACGACGAAGTGTTAGTAGTGGACGGCGACGGCCCGGCTATTAAACCACCGCCGCCGCCGCCACGGAAGAAAGACCGCAAGAAACACAAACGGACTGAGAGCGATGGATCTCGCAGTAAGCGCGACATCGTCTACCCCCGGGACCGGCGCAGAGAACCGTCGGAGCGGCGACGCGGAGATGTCCCGGGTCGCCACGAGCGACGGAGACAACGGGAGTCCCCGATCCGCTCCCGGCCGCCGCCGCTCCCCAAAGAGCTGCCGCCCCCGCCGCTACCCCAGTCCGTCTCCTTCGTTACGTCCAACTACCTCGGTAAACGGCCGGGAGAGCCGCGGCGAGAGTTCGACTCCCGGAGACAGAAACTAAACGGAAATCCGTACCGTCGCGACGAGATCCGTCGACGGGAGGAAAAACCGACGCGGATCGCGAGGAAGCGATCGAAGAGCCCGGAAGCCAACCACTCACCCCAAACTGAAAGTAAATCCTCGAGAAATAAACGATTAAAACCAAGTAGTATTGTTGAGCCTTCGTTATCGAACACAGTTGTATCGAGTTCGTCTTCCGAAACATCTAGTTCCACCGATTCGGAAACTTCGACTTCCGAGTCGGAAACCGGAAGTCGCAAAGTCGAGGCGGAGAAACCGGCGGATAAACCGGAAGTAGCGACTTACCGACGGCCGGACGCGAGTAAGTTCGACGACGATCCGGTCGCCCCGGAGACGGTGGGTGTAGCGACACCCAGTCGTAGCCCCGTCGTCGCGGAGGAGTTCGACCCCGTAGATTCCCCGGCTCCCTCCCCCGCGGACGTCTCCCCGGCGTTCCTACCCGCGATCTACGGCTGCCGGAGCGTCGAGGAGTTCCACTGCCTCAACCGGATCGAGGAGGGAACCTACGGGGTCGTCTACCGCGCCGTCGACAATAAATCCAAGCAGGTCGTCGCGCTGAAACGGTTGAAGATGGAGAAAGAGAAGGAAGGATTCCCTATAACTTCTCTCAGGGAAATAAACACTTTATTGAAAGCCCAACATCCTAATATAGTTACAGTGAGGGAGATTGTAGTCGGATCCAACATGGATAAGATCTACATCGTTATGGACTTCGTGGAACACGATCTAAAGACCCTAATGGAGTCCATGAAGACGCCGTTTAGTGTCGGGGAAGTTAAAACTCTTATGATTCAACTTCTTCGAGGAATTCGTCATCTTCACGATAACTGGATCCTCCATAGAGACTTAAAGACCAGTAACTTACTGCTGAGCCATCGCGGTGTCCTAAAGATCGGCGACTTCGGGTTGGCGAGGGAGTACGGGTCCCCGTTGAAGGGTTACACCCCGATCGTGGTGACGCTGTGGTACCGGAGTCCCGAGCTGCTCCTCGGGGCCAAGAAGTACTCGACCGCGGTGGACATGTGGTCCGCGGGGTGCATCCTGGGGGAACTCCTCAACAAGAAGGCGCTGTTCGCCGGCAAGTCCGAGATGGATCAGCTCAACCGGATCTTTAAGGAACTCGGGACGCCCAGCGAGAAGATCTGGCCGGGTTTCTCCGAGTTGCCGCTCGTTAAGAAACTCTCCAACTTCTCGGATTACCCGTACAACTCCCTTAAGGCTAGGTTCCCCACCCCCATTACTGAGTTAGGTTTTAATATGTTGAATCAGTTTCTCACCTACAATCCTTCTTCTAGGGCGAGTTGCCACTCCGCGTTGGGCCACGGTTACTGGAAGGAGACGCCCTACCCGGTTCATCCCTCCATGTTCCCGACCTGGCCGGCTAAGAGTGAGGGCGGCTCTAGAGCAGCCGGTAGACTGGCCGCCAGCCCCAAGGCCCCCTGCGGCGGACTACAGTACTCCAGACAACTGGACGACGACGCCATGCTGTCCGGGGGGATGGATTCCGGGCCTTCCGGCGGGTTCCGTCTTCTTTCCGGACTTCCGGCGCAATCTACCAGCGGAACAACCAGTGCCAACCAGTTTTGGAAGTATTAATAAATTTATCTAAATATTAATTCCCCTAAACAGCAATAAAACCATTTTATTTAGTCCGTCTGTCTGTCTGTCTGTCCGTCTGGCTGTTCTTAAGGTTAAATACAAACGGCAACTCATTATTGTGTGTAAACGACTCACCGTATCAGATTCTCTTCCTGGATTCAGCCATTTTCACCAATTTTGGTTCTAGTTTTTTTGCTCTGTCGCATTGCAGGAAACTTTTATTATCCAGTTTAATAATTTATTAAGCATGTAGTTTTTGCATTTAGTTGCAATTATCTATTTATTATTTTGTTTCTCTTCAATTCAAAATTATTGGGAAACTTTCAAATATTTTGCCGAAATGTTTATGTTTTAATAAAACATTAACTATTATGCGGCTCCAAACAAACCGTAAAATAATCTAGTTAGTTTATTTCTCTTGCAGGTTAATTTATTTATTTAGTTAATTCCGCAGGTTTACCTAGGAGATTTATTTAGTTTTATTTTTCAGCGCCAAAATGTAACGAACATTTGGAACCCTCTAAGTAATTCCTACGAATTATAGCTTAGGGTTTCCTTAGGAACCCCGATCAGCATATAATGCGAATCCCTTGTTTTCTGATCTCGCAGCTCTGTCTGGGTTCGGAGGCTAACCGATGGTACCTACCGTTCTCCTACCGAGCTCACAAACCCAACACAATGATTCCTCGCCAAAGATACCCCAGCGACCAATGGAGATTCACTTCAATTATGTTTCTAGAATTTTCTCAGTTTCATCGGCTATTCGGATTTTGTTCTGGAAGAAGTTGTTTGCGATTTCGCCACCGAAACGTCGCAGATAAATCCATCTAACCTTATTAGGTAAATAAATTAGTGTTATTGTTATACCTCTAGTTTGGCACTCCTAGTGAAGCCTCCCAAGTTTCCTGCTGCGACCAGCAATTATTTTTCACTATTTTTTTGTCCACTTTCCTGAATTTATCTGCGCAAATCTCTTAGACATTAAACAAACAATAAACTTTTAGTAAATTATTTTATTAATAATTAATCTCATTGTTCTCCTTTTTACACATAATGAGTTGCAGTTTGGGTTTGGCCCCTATGATGAGTATTGAAGTTAATGTCATTAAATAAATACCAACTTATTAACTTACAGCGTCACCAAGACTTACAGAGATTCCTCATCTGCCTTAATTCTATTCCCTTCTAGCAGTCCGATCTGCGATGGTTTAACGTTACAACTCGCTAATCGCCGAACTACCAGAGACTAACTCATTCCATGTTGGTTTGTATGGTTTTGTTACGGTCTGTGTATTTTAGTGCTGTATACCACCATTATTAATTGCTTATAGAGACGCTGTGTATACCTCTTGCAGTGGATGGTACAATATGTTTGGCGGTACAACGTGTCTCTTATATTACGGAGTTATATTGAACAGATAAAAGCAGTTTGCTATATTGACGTTATGTTTACGATATTTGAATTATGTTTAATTAATAAGGTAATTTTTAAATTGTATTTTTTTCCGCCTGTTTGACACTAGCTGCTTAGTGGTCATTATTTATCCTGAAATGTCCCTTAAAAACATAAAAGGGTCAATGGTACATACATTCCGAGGGACACCTCTCCTATTTCTGCACCCGTTTGGTACATTCCGAGGGACACCTCCCTATTTCTGCATCCGTTTGGTACATCCCAAGGGACAGCTCTCCTATTTCTGCACCCGTTTGGTACATTCCGAGGGACACCTCTCCTATTTCTGCATCCGTTTGGTACATTCCGAGGGACACCTCTCCTATTTCTGCACCCGTTTGGTACATTCCGAGGGACACCTCCCTATTTCTGCATCCGTTTGGTACATTCCAAGGGACAGCTCTCCTATTTCTGCACCCGTTTGGTACATTCCGAGGGACACCTCTCCTATTTCTGCATCCGTTTGGTACATTCCGAGGGACATCTCCCCTATTTCTGCTCCCGTTTGGTACATTCCGAGGGACAGCTCTCCTATTTCTGCACCCGTTTGGTACATTCCGAGGGACAGCTCTCCTATTTCTGCACCCGTTTGGTACATTCCGAGGGACAGCTCTCCTATTTCTGCACCCGTTTGGTACATTCGAGGGACAGCACTCCTATTTCTGCACCCGTTTGGTACATTCCGAGGGACACCTCTCCTATTTCTGCACCCGTTTGGTACATTCCGAGGGACAGCTCTCCTATTTCTGCACCCGTTTGGTACATTCCGAGGGACAGCTCTCCTATTTCTGCACCCGTTAGGTACATTCGAGGGACACCTCTCCTATTTCTGCACCCGTTTAGTACATTCCGAGGGACAGTTCTCCTATTTCTGCACCCGTTTGGTACATTCCGAGGGACACCTCTCCTATTTCTGCACCCGTTTGGTACATTCCGAGGGACAACTCTCCTATTTCTGCATCCGTTTGGTACATTCCGAGGGACAGCTCTCGTATTTCTGCACCCGTTTGGTACATTCCGAGGGACACCTCTCCTATTTCTGCATCCGTTTGGTACATTCCGAGGAACAGCTCTCCTATTTCTGCACCCGTTTGGTACATTCCGAGGGACAGCTCTCCTATTTTGCATCCGTTTGGTACATTCCGAGGGACACCTCTCCTATTTATGTACCCGTTTGGTACATTCCGAGGGACAGCTCTCCTATTTCTGCACCCGTTTGGTACATTCCGAGGGACACCTCTCCTATTTCTGCACCCGTTTGGTACATTCCGAGGGACAGCTCTCCTATTTCTGCACCCGTTTGGTACATTCCGAGGGACAGCTCTCCTATTTCTGCACCCGTTTGGTACATTCCGAGGGACACATCTCCTATTTCTGCACCCGTTTGGTACATTCCGAGGGACACCTCTCCTATTTCTGCACCCGTTTGGTACATTCGAGGGACACCTCTCCTATTTCTGCACCCGTTTAGTACATTCCGTGGGACAGCTCTCCTATTTCTGCACCCGTTTGGTACATTCCGAGGGACAACTCTCCTATTTCTGCACCCGTTTGGTACATTCCGAGGGACACCTCTCCTATTTCTGCATCCGTTTGGTACATTCCGAGGGACAGCTCTCCTATTTCTGCACCCGTTTGGTACATTCTGAGGGACAGCTCTCCTATTTCTGCACCCGTTTGGTACATTCCGAGGGACAGCTCTCCTATTTCTGCACCCGTTTGGTACATTCGAGGGACAGCTCTCCTATTTCTGCACCCGTTTGGTACATTCCGAGGGACAGCTCTCCTATTTCTGCACCCGTTTGGTACATTCGAGGGACACCTCTCCTATTTCTGCACCCGTTTAGTACATTCCGAGGGACAGTTCTCCTATTTCTGCACCCGTTTGGTACATTCCGAGGGACACCTCTCCTATTTCTGCACCCGTTTGGTACATTCCGAGGGACAACTCTCCTATTTCTGCATCCGTTTGGTACATTCCGAGGGACAGCTCTCGTATTTCTGCACCCGTTTGGTACATTCCGAGGGACACCTCTCCTATTTCTGCATCCGTTTGGTACATTCCGAGGAACAGCTCTCCTATTTCTGCACCCGTTTGGTACATTCCGAGGGACAGCTCTCCTATTTTGCATCCGTTTGGTACATTCCGAGGGACACCTCTCCTATTTATGTACCCGTTTGGTACATTCCGAGGGACAGCTCTCCTATTTCTGCACCCGTTTGGTACATTCCGAGGGACACCTCTCCTATTTCTGCACCCGTTTGGTACATTCCGAGGGACAGCTCTCCTATTTCTGCACCCGTTTGGTACATTCCGAGGGACAGCTCTCCTATTTCTGCACCCGTTTGGTACATTCCGAGGGACACATCTCCTATTTCTGCACCCGTTTGGTACATTCCGAGGGACACCTCTCCTATTTCTGCACCCGTTTGGTACATTCGAGGGACACCTCTCCTATTTCTGCACCCGTTTAGTACATTCCGTGGGACAGCTCTCCTATTTCTGCACCCGTTTGGTACATTCCGAGGGACAACTCTCCTATTTCTGCACCCGTTTGGTACATTCCGAGGGACACCTCTCCTATTTCTGCATCCGTTTGGTACATTCCGAGGGACAGCTCTCCTATTTCTGCACCCGTTTGGTACATTCTGAGGGACAGCTCTCCTATTTCTGCACCCGTTTGGTACATTCCGAGGGACAGCTCTCCTATTTTGCATCCGTTTGGTACATTCCGAGGGACACCTCTCCTATTTCTGTACCCGTTTGGTACATTCCGAGGGACAGCTCTCCTATTTCTGCACCCGTTTGGTACATTCCGAGGGACAGCTCTCCTATTTCTGCATCCGTTTGGTACATTCCGAGGGACAGCTCTCCTATTTCTGCATCCGTTTGGTACATTCCGAGGGACAGCTCTCCTATTTCTGCACCCGTTTGGTACATTCCGAGGGACACCTCCTATTTCTGCACCCGTTTAGTACATTCCGAGGTACATCTCTCCTATGTCTGCACCCGTTTGGTACATTCCGAGGGACAACTCTCCTATTTCTGCATCCGTTTGGTACATTCGAGGGACAGCTCTCCTATTTCTGCACCCGTTTGGTACATTCCGAGGGACACCTCTCCTATTTCTGCATCCGTTTGGTACATTCCGAGGGACAGCTCTCCTATTTCTGCACCCGTTTGGTACATTCCGAGGGACAGCTCTCCTATTTCTGCACCCGTTTGGTACATTCCGAGGGACACCTCTCCTATTTCTGCATCCGTTTGGTACATTCCGAGGGACAGCTCTCCTATTTCTGCACCCGTTTGGTACATTCCGAGGGACACATCTCCTATTTCTGCATCCGTTTGGTACATTCCGAGGGATACCTCTCCTATTTCTGCATCCGTTTGAGGTGTGAATGTTAATATTTACGATGATTTATATTTGTCACTCAAATAATTCACTTTATTTATACAAAATTTATTCCACAAATTGCCATTTTGGCCGACTTAGCATCTCCTAAATCCTGACTAAGTTGAGACTTCAATTTCCATATCCTTAATTAGTGTAAATAACTGATAGTTGATAGATAGTTCATATCCTAATATTGACTTACGATTTATTGTTAGAGAACCAAACTGTTGAGGGTTGAGCTGGTATATTTTTTTAGGGCATAAATAAATATGACAATTATTATTTCCACAATATGGGAGGGAGGTGGGTCGAATGAATAAGGATGAGGGCCGTCGAGAGGGGTGAGGGGGATCTGGGGAAGTCGGTTGGAGGGGGGCGAGGGGGATCTGGGGAGGTCGGTTGGAAGGGAGGGAGGGAGGTTGGTTGGAAGGGGGCGAGGGGGATCGGGGGAGGTCGGTTGGAAGGGAGAGAGGGAGGTCGGTTGGAAGGGGGCGAGGGTGATCTGGGGAGGTCGGTTAATAAAAGGGGGCGAGGGGGATCTGGGGAGGTCGGTTGGAAGGGAGGGAGGGAGGTCGGTTGGAAGGGGGCGAGGGTGATCTGGGGAGGTCGGTTAATAAAAGGGGGCGAGGGGGATCTGGGGAGGTCGGTTACAAGTGGGCGAGGGGATCTGGGGAGGTCGGTTGGAAGGGAGGTCGGTGGAATGGGGCGAGGGTGATCTGGGGAGGTCGGTTGGAAGGGAGGGAGGGAGGTCGGTGGAAGGGGGCGAGGGTGATCTGGGGAGGTCGGTTGGAAGGGAGGGAGGGAGGTCGGTGGAAGGGGGCGAGGGTGATCTGGGGAGGTCGGCTAAAAGGGGGCGAGGGGGATCTGGGGATGTCGGTTAATAAAAGGGGGCGAGGGTGATCTGGGGAGGTCGGTTAATAAAAGGGGGCGAGGGGGATCTGGGGAGGTCGGTTGGAAGGGAGGGAGGGAGGTCGGTTGGAAGGGGGCGAGGGGGATCTGGGGAGGTCGGTTGGAAGGGAGGGAGGGTGGTCGGTGGAAGGGGGCGAGGGGGATCTGGGGAGGTCGGTTACAAGTGGGCGAGGGGATCTGGGGAGGTTGGTTGGAAGGGAGGGAGGTCGGTTAATAAAAGGGGGCGAGGGTGATCTGGGGAGGTCGGTTAATAAAAGGGGGCGAGGGGGATCTGGGGTGGTCGGTTGGAAGGGAGGGAGGGAGGTCGGTTGGAAGGGGGCGAGGGGGATCTGGGGAGGTCGGTTGGAAGGGAGGGAGGGTGGTCGGTGGAAGGGGGCGAGGGGGATCTGGGGAGGTCGGTTACAAGTGGGCGAGGGGATCTGGGGAGGTTGGTTGGAAGGGAGGGAGGGAGGTCGGTGGAAGGGGGCGAGGGTGATCTGGGGAGGTCGGTTGGGAGGGAGGTCGGTGGAAGGGGGCGAGGGTGATCTGGGGAGGTCGGTTGGAAGGGAGGGAGGGTGGTCGGTGGAAGGGGGCGAGGGGGATCTGGGGAGGTCGGTTACAAGTGGGCGAGGGGATCTGGGGAGGTTGGTTGGAAGGGAGGGAGGGAGGTCGGTGGAAGGGGGCGAGGGTGATCTGGGGAGGTCGGTTAAAATGGGGCGAGGGGGATCTGGGGAGGTCCTTTGGAAGGGAGGGAGGGAGGTCGGTTGGAAGGGGGCGAGGGGGATCTGGGGAGGTCGGTTAATAAAAGGGGGCGAGGGGATCTTGGGAGGTCGGTTGGAAGGGAGGGAGGGAGGGAGGTTGGAAGGGGGCGAGGGTGATCTGGGGAGGTCGGTTGGAAGGGAGGGAGGGTGGTCGGTGGAAGGGAGCGAGGGGGATCTGGGGAGGTCGGTTACAAGTGGGCGAGGGGGATCTGGGGTGGTTGGTTGGAAGGGAGGGAGGGAGGCCGGTGGAAGGGGGCGAGGGTGATCTGGGGAGGTCGGTTAAAATGGGGCGAGGGGGATCTGGGGAGGTCGGTTGGAAGGGAGGGATGGAGGTCGGTTGGAAGGGGGCGAGGGGGATCTGGGGAGGTCGGTTGGAAGGGAGGGAGGGAGGTCGGTGGAAGGGGGCGAGGGGGATCTGGGGAGGTCGGTTGGAAGGGAGGGAGGGAGGTCGGTGGAAGGGGGCGAGGGGGATCTGGGGAGGTCGGTTACAAGTGGGCGAGGGGATCTGGGGGAGGTTGGTTGGAAGGGAGGGAGGGAGGCCGGTGGAAGGGGGCGAGGGTGATCTGGGGAGGTCGGTTAAAATGGGGCGAGGGGGATCTGGGGAGGTCGGTTGGAAGGGAGGGATGGAGGTCGGTTGGAAGGGGGCGAGGGGGATCTGGGGAAGTCGGTTGGAAGGGAGGGAGGGAGGTCGGTGGAAGGGGGCGAGGGGGATCTGGGGAGGTCGGTTGGAAGGGAGGGAGGGAGGTCGGTGGAAGGGGGCGAGGGGGATCTGGGGAGGTCGGTTACAAGTGGGCGAGGGGATCTGGGGGAGGTTGGTTGGAAGGGAGGGAGGGAGGCCGGTGGAAGGGGGCGAGGGTGATCTGGGGAGGTCGGTTAAAATGGGGCGAGGGGGATCTGGGGAGGTCGGTTGGAAGGGAGGGATGGAGGTCGGTTGGAAGGGGGCGAGGGGGATCTGGGGAGGTCGGTTGGAAGGGAGGGAGGGAGGTCGGTGGAAGGGGGCGAGGGGGATCTGGGGAGGTCGGTTGGAAGGGAGGGAGGGAGGTCGGTGGAAGGGGGCGAGGGGGATCTGGGGAGGTCGGTTACAAGTGGGCGAGGGGATCTGGGGGAGGTTGGTTGGAAGGGAGGGAGGGAGGTCGGTGGAAGGGGGCGAGGGTGATCTGGGGAGGTCGGTTAAAATGGGGCGAGGGGGATCTGGGGAGGTCGGTTGGAAGGGAGGGAGGGAGGTCGGTGGAAGGGGGCGAGGGTGATCTGGGGAGGTCGGCTAAAAGGGGGCGAGGGGGATCTGGGGTGGTCGGTTAATAAAAGGGGGCGAGGGGGATCTGGGGAGGTCGGTTGGAAGGGAGGGAGGGAGGTCGGTGGAAGGGGGTGAGGGTGATCTGGTGAAGTCGGTTGGAAGGGAGGGAGGGAGGTCGGTGGAAGGGGGCGAGGGTGATCTGGGGAGGTCGGTTAAAATGGGGCGAGGGGGATCTGGGGAGGTCGGTTGGAATGGGGCGAGGGGGATCTGGGGAGGTCGGTTGGGGGGTGGGGTAGGGTAGAAGGGAGCGAGGGGGATCTGGGGAGGTCGGTTAAAAGGGGGATCTGGGGAGGTCGGTTGGAAGGGGGCGAGGGGGATCTGGGGAGGTCGGTTGGAATGGGGCGAGGGGGATCTGGGGAAGTCGGTTGGAAGGGGGCGAGGGGGATCTGGGGAGGTCGGTTGGAGGGTGGGGTAGGGTAGAAGGGAGCGAGGGGGATCTGGGGAGGTCGGTTAAAAGGGGGCGAGGTGGATCTGGGGAGGTCGGTTGGAAGGGGGCTAGGGGGATCTGGGGAGGTCGGTTGGAAGGGGGCGAGGGGGATCTGGGGAGGTCGGTTGGAGGGGAGGGAGGGGGATCTGGGGAGGTCGGTTGGAAGGTGGCGAGGGGGATCTGGGGAGGTCGGTTGGAAGGTGGCGAGGGGGATCTGGGGAGGTCGGTTGGAATGGGGCGAGGGGGATCTGGGGAAGTCGGTTTGAAGCGGGCGAGGGGGATCTGGGGAGGTCGGTTGGAGGGTGGGGTAGGGTAGAAGGGAGCGAGGGGGATCTGGGGAGGTCGGTTAAAAGGGGGCGAGGTGGATCTGGGGAGGTCGGTTGGAAGGGGGCGAGGGGGATCTGGGGAGGTCGGTTGGAAGGGGGCGAGGGGGATCTGGGGAGGTCGGTTGGAGGGGAGGGAGGGGGATCTGGGGAGGTCGGTTGGAGGGGAGGGAGGAAGGTCGGTGGAAGGGGGCGAGGGTGATCTGGGGAGGTCGGTTGGAAGGTGGCGAGGGGGATCTGGGGAGGTCGGTTGGAAGGGAGCGAGGGGGTTCTGGGGAGGTCGGTTGCAAGGGGGCGAGGGAGATCTGGGGAGGTCGGTTGGAAGGGGGCGAGGGGGATCTGGGGAGGTCGGTTGGAGGGGAGGGAGGGGGATCTGGGGAGGTCGGTTGGAGGGGAGGGAGGAAGGTCGGTGGAAGAGGGCGATGGTGATCTGGGGAAGTCGGTTGGAAGGGGGCGAGGGGGATCTGGGGTGGTCGGTTGGAAGGGAGCGAGGGGGTTCTGGGGAGGTCGGTTGGGAGGGAGGTCGGTGGAAGGGGGCGAGGGTGATCTGGGGAGGTCGGTTGGAAGGGGGCGAGGGTGATCTGGGGAGGTCGGTTGGAAGGAGGCGAGAGGGATCTGGGGAGGTCGGTTGGAGGGGAGGTCGGTGGAAGGGGGAGAGGGGGATCTGGGGAGGTCGGTTGGAAAGGGGCGAGGGGGATCTGGGGAGGTCGGTTGGAAGGGGGCGAGGGGGACATGACTCAACAGTGACTCAGAAAACCAACGACATCCAATTTATCGAAAAGTATTGGCTGACTTCTATAGATATTTGTGAAGTGGGCTAATTTGATTGTTTAATCTCACACTTCGATATCCATTCCACTAGCGGCTCAGATAAAAGGATGACCTTAGAAACCCGATACCTTGAATGTCTACAATTAACGTCATCGTAGCTTCTTAATCACCAACACCCACTGTGATCAACCCTATTGTTAGTACTTGGCCGTCTTTAACCGCTCGCTACAATAAAATTATTTCATTTATTATTATTCATAATAATTACACTGCAATGAAAAAAAAAGTAGCCGTATTATAGGGTACGTAACGTACTGTGTAGTAATATAAAGTATGGATTACATTTATACTGTAAATAAGATATTAAAACATTACAATGTATCATAACACGTACGTGGGGAATAATGAGATGCGCTGAGAGAAAGCCCAGATGAGCATTTGCGTAGAGGTACAATTAGTGGACCTAGTCAGTCACCCCCTAGCGGCAGACAGAGGAACTCTAAAAGTGTCTGTGAGAATTATTTATTTAGCAGTGCCCGTATGTTACTCCTACCAAAAAGAGACACAAAATAACCATTAGGTGCTGGACTAGGTGAGAGACACACGAATTAGTATTAATAATCTCATTGTAGAATGTGCTAAACTGTACCCATCCAAATTTACAATCTATTTAGTTGCAATATGTAAAAGCTTTTGTGGGATAACTGATTCGTTTGCCTTGTTGGCCAGTTCCCCCCCAGTCGCTAAGAATACTCTCAAAGTGATCTACAGCTAAAAATAGTGCAAGTTACCAGCTTATTGGCTGATTTGCTGTACGCAGGCATCTGGGCTCTGTTTAATCGGCCAACAAGCCTAGGGAGGTTGCGTCATAGCCTTGTTTTGTATCTCCCAATAGAATTTGAGTTATCCTTGATGTTGACCTATCACAGAGTACTGAACTGAAAATTTCCTATCTCACTGCTCTTTCTCTGTGTTGAACGGGAGCTTCGTGGAATAAGGGAGTTGGTATCCTCGTATAGAGCAGTAGTCACGAGTTTTTCAAAGCCACGAAAGAACGGCTTTTTAGTGTTTTATGTTTTATGCTTTTTAGCTCAACACTAGTAGGTTTAATTACAAGGACATATATCCTTTAACTGGCTGCAATTACGCATCAAACAACCTGGCTTTAAACTCTGTAAATATCAAAACAAACTGGCACGATTGATCTGTGAATACTGCATACTGCTATTTGT
>JAUCBJ010007019.1:0-46137 GCA_032718475.1 Nemertoderma westbladi | reverse complement strand
TCCGTTGGTGGACAGCTGGTGGATGCCGAGCCGACTTTGCATTGCTGATTCCGTTGGTGGACAGCTGGTGGATGGCCGACCGACCTTGCATTGCTGATTCCGTTGGTGGACAGCTGGTGGATGGCCGACCGACCTTGCATTGCTGATTCCGTTGGTGGACAGCTGGTGGATGGCCGAACCGACCTTGCATTGCTGATTCCGTTGGTGGACAGCTGGTGGATGGCCGACCGACCCTGCATTGCTGATTCCGTTGGTGGACAGCTGGTGGATGGCCGAGCCGACCCTGCATTGCTGATTCCGTTGGTGGACAGCTGGTGGATGGCCGAGCCGACCTTGCATTGCTGATTCCGTTGGTGGACAGCTGGTGGATGGCCGACCGACCCTGCATTGCTGATTCCGTTGGTGGACAGCTGGTGGATGGCCGACCGACCCTGCATTGCTGATTCCGTTGGTGGACAGCTGGTGGATGGCCGACCGACCCTGCATTGCTGATTCCGTTGGTGGACAGCTGGTTGATGGCCGACCGACCTTGCATTGCTGATTCCGTTGGTGGACAGCTGGTGGATGGCCGAGCCGACTTTGCATTGCTGATTCCGTTGGTGGACAGCTGGTGGATGGCCGACCGACCTTGCATTGCTGATTCCGTTGGTGGACAGCTGGTGGATGGCCGACCGACCTTGCATTGCTGATTCCGTTGGTGGACAGCTGGTGGATGGCCGACCGACCTTGCATTGCTGATTCCATTGGTGGACAGCTGGTGGATGGCCGACCGACCTTGCATTGCTGATTCCGTTGGTGGACAGCTGGTTGATGGCCGACCGACCTTGCATTGCTGATTCCGTTGGTGGACAGCTGGTGGATGCCGAGACGACCTTGCATTGCTGATTCCGTTGGTGGACAGCTGGTGGATGGCCGAGCCGACTTTGCATTGCTGATTCCGTTGGTGGACAGCTGGTGGACGGCCGACCGACCTTGCATTGCTGATTCCGTTGGTGGACAGCTGGTGGATGGCCGACCGACCTTGCATTGCTGATTCCGTTGGTGGACAGCTGGTGGATGGCCGAGCCGACCCTGCATTGCTGATTCCGTTGGTGGACAGCTGGTGGATGGCCGAGCCGACCCTGCATTGCTGATTCCGTTTGTGGACAGCTGGTTGATGGCCGACCGACCTTGCATTGCTGATTCCGTTGGTGGACAGCTGGTGGATGGCCGAGCCGACCCTGCATTGCTGATTCCGTTGGTGGACAGCTGGTGGATGGCCGACCGACCTTGCATTGCTGATTCCGTTGGTGGACAGCTGGTGGATGGCCGACCGACCTTGCATTGCTGATTCCGTTGGTGGACAGCTGGTGGATGGCCGAACCGACCCTGCATTGCTGATTCCGTTGGTGGACAGCTGGTGGATGGCCGACCGACCCTGCATTGCTGATTCCGTTGGTGGACAGCTGGTGGATGGCCGAGCCGACCCTGCATTGCTGATTCCGTTGGTGGACAGCTGGTGGATGGCCGAGCCGACCTTGCATTGCTGATTCCGTTGGTGGACAGCTGGTGGATGGCCGACCGACCCTGCATTGCTGATTCCGTTGGGACAGCTGGCGGATGGCCGAGCCGACCTTGCATTGCTGATTCCGTTGGTGGACAGCTGGTGGATGGCCGAGCCGACCCTGCATTGCTGATTCCGTTGGTGGACAGCTGGTGGATGGCCGACCGACCCTGCATTGCTGATTCCGTTGGTGGACAGCTGGTGGATGGCCGACCGACCCTGCATTGCTGATTCCGTTGGTGGACAGCTGGTTGATGGCCGACCGACCTTGCATTGCTGATTCCGTTGGTGGACAGCTGGTGGATGGCCGAGCCGACCCTGCATTGCTGATTCCGTTGGTGGACAGCTGGTGGATGGCCGAGACGACCCTGCATTGCTGATTCCGTTGGTGGACAGCTGGTGGATGGCCGACCGACCTTGCATTGCTGATTCCGTTGGTGGACAGCTGGTGGATGGCCGAGCCGACCCTGCATTGCTGATTCCGTTGGTGGACAGCTGGTGGATGGCCGACCGACCTTGCATTGCTGATTCCGTTGGTGGACAGCTGGTGGATGGCCGAGCCGACTTTGCATTGCTGATTCCGTTGGTGGACAGCTGGTGGATGGCCGACCGACCTTGCATTGCTGATTCCGTTGGTGGACAGCTGGTGGATGGCCGACCGACCTTGCATTGCTGATTCCGTTGGTGGACAGCTGGTGGATGGCCGACCGACCCTGCATTGCTGATTCCGTTGGTGGACAGCTGGTGGATGGCCGACCGACCCTGCATTGCTGATTCCGTTGGTGGACAGCTGGTGGATGGCCGAGCCGACTTTGCATTGCTGATTCCGTTGGTGGACAGCTGGTGGATGGCCGACCGACCTTGCATTGCTGATTCCGTTGGTGGACAGCTGGTGGATGGCCGACCGACCTTGCATTGCTGATTCCGTTGGTGGACAGCTGGTGGATGGCCGACCGACCCTGCATTGCTGATTCCGTTGGTGGACAGCTGGTGGATGGCCGAGCCGACTTTGCATTGCTGATTCCGTTGGTGGACAGCTGGTGGATGGCCGACCGACCTTGCATTGCTGATTCCGTTGGTGGACAGCTGGTGGATGGCCGACCGACCTTGCATTGCTGATTCCGTTGGTGGACAGCTGGTGGATGGCCGACCGACCTTGCATTGCTGATTCCGTTGGTGGACAGCTGGTGGATGGCCGAACCGACCCTGCATTGCTGATTCCGTTGGCGGACAGCTGGTTGATGGCCGACCGACCTTGCATTGCTGATTCCGTTGGTGGACAGCTGGTGGATGGCCGAGCCGACCTTGCATTGCTGATTCCGTTGGTGGACAGCTGGTGGATGGCCGAGCCGACCCTGCATTGCTGATTCCGTTGGTGGACAGCTGGTGGATGGCCGACCGACCTTGCATTGCTGATTCCGTTGGTGGACAGCTGGTGGATGGCCGAGCCGACCCTGCATTGCTGATTCCGTTGGTGGACAGCTGGTGGATGGCCGAACCGACCCTGCATTGCTGATTCCGTTGGTGGACAGCTGGTTGAGTATCAGTTGACTATGTATCAGTACTGTAAGCATACTCACTCACTTAAAATAAAATTTAATAAATGTTAACTTACAGTAGACCGTCTCTCATCTTTGAGCTCCTTGGCTTGCTTTTGAGCTTCTTTTAAAGCTTCCCCTGAAAGAACTACATTTTTTTTCGCCTAATAATAAATTAAAATAACATGAATATCCAGATAATATAAATTGTGCAAATGGATATAAGGGTCTGTCGAAATTAACCGTGCTCTAGCGGCAGACAGAGGAATTCTAAAAGTGTGTCTGTATAATTTCTAATTAAGCAATGCTCGTAGGTTGCTACTACCAAATTTCAGATGAATATTACGGTTGGTTCTATAATTACAGCTACTTTTACGTTTCTGTCAATTCGCCCCCCTAGCGGCAGACAGATCATCTATAGAAGTCTGCCTGTGTGTGTACAATTTCTAAACTTTTGATAGACTACATGTGTACACAGTTTGGTTGCATTTCATCATGATTGACCGACTTATTAGCCTTCAAACATTAAACCCAGCCACAAACAAACAAAATAATAATAGTTGCAGGAACTCAACCAGAGCAGCAGTGATAATTAACTATTAACTATACTAATTAACTATATTTGCTGTGCACATAAATTAATTAATAAGTAGACTCTAACAGCTATTTCCTACCCGTCAGTCGTCACTGACGAGTGCAGCTATCGCTAGGTCACCTAGAGATAGGTCGGTCACTGACGAGTGCAGCTATCGCTAGGTCACCTAGAGATAGGTCGGTCGCTGACGAGTGCAGCTATCGCTAGGTCACCTAGAGATAGGTCGCTGACGAGTGCAGCTATCGCTAGGTCACCTAGAGATAGGTCGCTGATGAGTGCAGCTATCGCTAGGTCACCTAGAGATAGGTCGGACGCTGACGAGTGTAGCTATCGCTAGGTCACCTAGAGACCGTCAGTCGTCACTGACGAGTGCAGCTATCGCTAGGTCACCTAGAGATAGGTGGCTGACGAGTGCAGCTATCGCTAGGTCACCTAGAGATAGGTCGGACGCTGACGAGTGTAGCTATCGCTAGGTCACCTAGAGACCGTCAGTCGTCACTGACGAGTGCAGCTATCGCTAGGTCACCTAGAGATAGGTCGGTCACTGACGAGTGCAGCTATCGCTAGGTCACCTAGAGATAGTCGCTGACGAGTGCAGCTATCGCTAGGTCACCTAGAGATAGGTCGGACGCTGACGAGTGTAGCTATCGCTAGGTCACCTAGAGATAGGTCGGTCACTGACGAGTGCAGCTATCGCTAGGTCACCTAGAGATGGGTCGGACGCTGACGAGCGCAGCTATCGCTAGTTCACCTAGAGATAGGTCGGACGCTGACGAGTGTAGCTATCGCTAGGTCACCTAGAGATAGGTCGGTCACTGACGAGTGCAGCTATCGCTAGGTCACCTAGAGATAGGTCGCTGACGAGTGCAGCTATCGCTAGGTCACCTAGAGATAGGTCGCTGACGAGTGTAGCTATCGCTAGGTCACCTAGAGATAGGTCGGTCACTGACGAGTGCAGCTATCGCTAGGTCACCTAGAGATAGGTCGCTGACGAGTGCAGCTATCGCTAGGTCACCTAGAGATAGGTCGCTGACGAGTGTAGCTATCGCTAGGTCACCTAGAGACCGTCAGTCGTCACTGACGAGTGCAGCTATCGCTAGGTCACCTAGAGATAGGTCGCTGACGAGTGCAGCTATCGCTAGGTCACCTAGAGACCGTCAGTCGTCACTGACGAGTGCAGCTATCGCTAGGTCACCTAGAGATAGGTCGCTGACGAGTGCAGCTATCGCTAGTTCACCTAGAGATAGGTCGGACGCTGACGAGTGTAGCTATCACTAGGTCACCTAGAGACCGTCAGTCGTCACTGACGAGTGCAGCTATCGCTAGGTCACCTAGAGATAGGTGGCTGACGAGTGCAGCTATCGCTAGGTCACCTAGAGATAGGTCGGTCACTGACGAGTGCAGCTATCGCTAGGTCACCTAGAGATGGGTCGGACGCTGACGAGTGTAGCTATCGCTAGGTCACCTAGAGACCGTCAGTCGTCACTGACGAGTGCAGCTATCGCTAGGTCACCTAGAGATAGGTGGCTGACGAGTGCAGCTATCGCTAGGTCACCTAGAGATAGGTCGGACGCTGACGAGTGTAGCTATCGCTAGGTCACCTAGAGACCGTCAGTCGTCACTGACGAGTGCAGCTATCGCTAGGTCACCTAGAGATAGGTCGGTCACTGACGAGTGCAGCTATCGCTAGGTCACCTAGAGATAGTCGCTGACGAGTGCAGCTATCGCTAGGTCACCTAGAGATAGGTCGGACGCTGACGAGTGTAGCTATCGCTAGGTCACCTAGAGATAGGTCGGTCACTGACGAGTGCAGCTATCGCTAGGTCACCTAGAGATGGGTCGGACGCTGACGAGCGCAGCTATCGCTAGTTCACCTAGAGATAGGTCGGACGCTGACGAGTGTAGCTATCGCTAGGTCACCTAGAGATAGGTCGGTCACTGACGAGTGCAGCTATCGCTAGGTCACCTAGAGATAGGTCGCTGACGAGTGCAGCTATCGCTAGGTCACCTAGAGATAGGTCGCTGACGAGTGTAGCTATCGCTAGGTCACCTAGAGATAGGTCGGTCACTGACGAGTGCAGCTATCGCTAGGTCACCTAGAGATAGGTCGCTGACGAGTGCAGCTATCGCTAGGTCACCTAGAGATAGGTCGCTGACGAGTGTAGCTATCGCTAGGTCACCTAGAGACCGTCAGTCGTCACTGACGAGTGCAGCTATCGCTAGGTCACCTAGAGATAGGTCGCTGACGAGTGCAGCTATCGCTAGGTCACCTAGAGACCGTCAGTCGTCACTGACGAGTGCAGCTATCGCTAGGTCACCTAGAGATAGGTCGCTGACGAGTGCAGCTATCGCTAGTTCACCTAGAGATAGGTCGGACGCTGACGAGTGTAGCTATCACTAGGTCACCTAGAGACCGTCAGTCGTCACTGACGAGTGCAGCTATCGCTAGGTCACCTAGAGATAGGTGGCTGACGAGTGCAGCTATCGCTAGGTCACCTAGAGATAGGTCGGTCACTGACGAGTGCAGCTATCGCTAGGTCACCTAGAGATGGGTCGGACGCTGACGAGCGCAGCTATCGCTAGGTCACCTAGAGATAGGTCGGTCACTGACGAGTGCAGCTATCGCTAGGTCACCTAGAGATAGGTCGGTCGCTGACGAGTGCAGCTATCGCTAGGTCACCTAGAGATAGGTCGGTCGCTGACGAGTGCAGCTATCGCTAGGTCACCTAGAGATAGGTCGCTGACGAGTGCAGCTATCGCTAGGTCACCTAGAGATAGGTCGGTCGCTGACGAGTGCAGCTATCGCTAGGTCACCTAGAGATAGGTCGCTGACGAGTGCAGCTATCGCTAGGTCACCTAGAGATAGGTCGGTCGCTGACGAGTGCAGCTATCGCTAGGTCACCTAGAGATAGGTCGGTCACTGACGAATGCAGCTATCGCTAGGTCACCTAGAGATAGGTCGGTCGCTGACGAGTGCAGCTATCACTAGGTCACCTAGAGATAGGTCGGTCACTGACGAGTGCAGCTATCGCTAGTTCACCTAGAGATAGGTCGGACGCTGACGAGTGTAGCTATCGCTAGGTCACCTAGAGACCGTCAGTCGTCACTGACGAGTGCAGCTATCGCTAGGTCACCTAGAGATAGGTGGCTGACGAGTGCAGCTATCGCTAGGTCACCTAGAGATAGGTCGGTCACTGACGAGTGCAGCTATCACTAGGTCACCTAGAGATAGGTCGGTCACTGACGAGTGCAGCTATCGCTAGGTCACCTAGAGATAGGTCGCTGACGAGTGCAGCTATCGCTAGTTCACCTAGAGATAGGTCGGACGCTGACGAGTGTAGCTATCGCTAGTTCACCTAGAGATAGGTCGGACGCTGACGAGTGTAGCTATCGCTAGTTCACCTAGAGATAGGTCGGACGCTGACGAGTGTAGCTATCGCTAGGTCACCTAGAGACCGTCAGTCGTCACTGACGAGTGCAGCTATCGCTAGGTCACCTAGAGATAGGTCGGTCACTGGCAAGTGCAGCTATCGCTAGTTCACCTAGAGATAGGTCGGTCGCTGACGAGTGCAGCTATCGCTAGGTCACCTAGAGATAGGTCGGTCACTGACGAGTGCAGCTATCGCTAGGTCACCTAGAGATAGGTCGGTCACTGACGAGTGCAGCTATCGCTAGGTCACCTAGAGATAGGTCGGTCGCTGACGAGTGCAGCTATCGCTAGTTCACCTAGAGATAGGTCGGACGCTGACGAGTGTAGCTATCGCTAGGTCACCTAGAGACCGTCAGTCGTCACTGACGAGTGCAGCTATCGCTAGGTCACCTAGAGATAGGTCGGTCGCTGACGAGTGCAGCTATCGCTAGTTCACCTAGAGATAGGTCGGACGCTGACGAGTGTAGCTATCGCTAGGTCACCTAGAGACCGTCAGTCGTCACTGACGAGTGCAGCTATCGCTAGGTCACCTAGAGATAGGTGGCTGACGAGTGCAGCTATCGCTAGGTCACCTAGAGATAGGTCGGACGCTGACGAGTGTAGCTATCGCTAGGTCACCTAGAGACCGTCAGTCGTCACTGACGAGTGCAGCTATCGCTAGGTCACCTAGAGATAGGTGGCTGACGAGTGCAGCTATCGCTAGTTCACCTAGAGATAGGTCGGACGCTGACCAGTGCAGCTATCGCTAGGTCACCTAGAGATAGGTCGCTGACGAGTGCAGCTATCGCTAGTTCACCTAGAGATAGGTCGGACGCTGACGAGTGTAGCTATCGCTAGGTCACCTAGAGACCGTCAGTCGTCACTGACGAGTGCAGCTATCGCTAGGTCACCTAGAGATAGGTGGCTGACGAGTGCAGCTATCGCTAGGTCACCTAGAGATAGGTCGGTCACTGACGAGTGCAGCTATCGCTAGGTCACCTAGAGATGGGTCGGACGCTGACGAGCGCAGCTATCGCTAGTTCACCTAGAGATAGGTCGGACGCTGACGAGTGTAGCTATCGCTAGGTCACCTAGAGACCGTCAGTCGTCACTGACGAGTGCAGCTATCGCTAGGTCACCTAGAGATAGGTCGCTGACGAGTGCAGCTATCGCTAGTTCACCTAGAGATAGGTCGGACGCTGATGAGTGTAGCTATCGCTAGGTCACCTAGAGACCGTCAGTCGTCACTGACGAGTGCAGCTATCGCTAGGTCACCTAGAGATAGGTGGCTGACGAGTGCAGCTATCGCTAGGTCACCTAGAGATAGGTCGGTCACTGACGAGTGCAGCTATCGCTAGGTCACCTAGAGATAGGTCGCTGACGAGTGCAGCTATCGCTAGGTCACCTAGAGATAGGTCGGTCACTGACGAGTGCAGCTATCGCTAGGTCACCTAGAGATAGGTCGGTCGCTGACGAGTGCAGCTATCGCTAGGTCACCTAGAGATAGGTCGGTCACTGACGAGTGCAGCTATCGCTAGGTCACCTAGAGATAGGTCGGTCGCTGACGAGTGCAGCTATCGCTAGGTCACCTAGAGATAGGTCGGTCACTGACGAGTGCAGCTATCGCTAGGTCACCTAGAGATAGGTCGGTCACTGACGAGTGCAGCTATCGCTAGTTCACCTAGAGATAGGTTGGTCACTGACGAGTGCAGCTATCGCTAGGTCACCTAGAGATAGGTCGGTCACTGACGAGTGCAGCTATCGCTAGGTCACCTAGAGATAGGTCGGTCACTGACGAGTGCAGCTATCGCTAGGTCACCTAGAGATAGGTCGGTCGCTGACGAGTGCAGCTATCGCTAGGTCACCTAGAGATAGGTCGGTCACTGACGAGTGCAGCTATCGCTAGGTCACCTAGAGATAGGTCGGTCACTGACGAGTGCAGCTATCGCTAGGTCACCTAGAGATAGGTCGGTCGCTGATGAGTGCAGCTATCGCTAGGTCACCTAGAGATAGGTCGGTCGCTGACGAGTGCAGCTATCGCTAGGTCACCTAGAGATAGGTCGGTCACTGACGAGTGCAGCTATCGCTAGGTCACCTAGAGATAGGTCGGTCGCTGACGAGTGCAGCTATCGCTAGTTCACCTAGAGATGGGTTGGTCACTGACGAGTGCAGCTATCGCTAGGCCACCTAGAGATAGGTCGGTCGCTGACGAGTGCAGCTATCGCTAGGTCACCTAGAGATAGGTCGGTCACTGACGAGTGCAGCTATCGCTAGGTCACCTAGAGATAGGTGGCTGACGAGTGCAGCTATCGCTAGGTCACCTAGAGATAGGTCGGTCACTGACGAGTGCAGCTATCGCTAGGTCACCTAGAGATAGGTGGCTGACGAGTGCAGCTATCGCTAGGTCACCTAGAGATAGGTCGGTCACTGACGAGTGCAGCTATCGCTAGGTCACCTAGAGATAGGTCGGTCACTGACGAGTGCAGCTATCGCTAGGTCACCTAGAGATAGGTGGCTGACGAGTGCAGCTATCGCTAGGTCACCTAGAGATAGGTCGGTCACTGACGAGTGCAGCTATCGCTAGGTCACCTAGAGATAGGTCGCTGACGAGTGCAGCTATCGCTAGGTCACCTAGAGATAGGTCGGTCACTGACGAGTGCAGCTATCGCTAGGTCACCTAGAGATAGGTCGGTCACTGACGAGTGCAGCTATCGCTAGGTCACCTAGAGATAGGTCGGTCACTGACGAGTGCAGCTATCGCTAGGTCACCTAGAGATAGGTCGCTGACGAGTGCAGCTATCGCTAGGTCACCTAGAGATAGGTCGGTCACTGACGAGTGCAGCTATCGCTAGGTCACCTAGAGATAGGTGGCTGACGAGTGCAGCTATCGCTAGGTCACCTAGAGATAGGTCGGACGCTGACGAGCGCAGCTATCGCTAGGTCACCTAGAGATAGGTCGGTCACTGACGAGTGCAGCTATCGCTAGGTCACCTAGAGATAGGTCGGTCACTGACGAGTGCAGCTATCGCTAGGTCACCTAGAGATAGGTCGCTGACGAGTGCAGCTATCGCTAGGTCACCTAGAGATAGGTCGGTCACTGACGAGTGCAGCTATCGCTAGGTCACCTAGAGATAGGTGGCTGACGAGTGCAGCTATCGCTAGGTCACCTAGAGATAGGTCGGACGCTGACGAGCGCAGCTATCGCTAGGTCACCTAGAGATAGGTCGGTCACTGACGAGTGCAGCTATCGCTAGGTCACCTAGAGATAGGTCGGTCACTGACGAGTGCAGCTATCGCTAGGTCACCTAGAGATAGGTGGCTGACGAGTGCAGCTATCGCTAGGTCACCTAGAGATAGGTCGGTCACTGACGAGTGCGGCTATCGCTAGGTCACCTAGCGATAGGTCGGTCACTGACGAGTGCAGCTATCGCTAGGTCACCTAGAGATAGGTCGGTCGCTGACGAGTGCAGCTATCGCTAGGTCACCTAGAGATAGGTCGCTGACGAGTGCAGCTATCGCTAGGTCACCTAGAGATAGGTCGGTCGCTGACGAGTGCAGCTATCGCTAGGTCACCTAGAGATAGGTCGGTCGCTGACGAGTGCAGCTATCGCTAGGTCACCTAGAGATAGGTCGCTGACGAGTGCAGCTATCGCTAGGTCACCTAGAGATAGGTCGGTCGCTGACGAGTGCAGCTATCGCTAGGTCACCTAGAGATAGGTCGGTCGCTGACGAGTGCAGCTATCGCTAGGTCACCTAGAGATAGGTCGCTGACGAGTGCAGCTATCGCTAGGTCACCTAGAGATAGGTCGGACGCTGACGAGTGCAGCTATTGCTAGGTCACCTAGAGATAGGTCGGTCACTGACGAGTGCAGCTATTGCTAGGTCACCTAGAGATAGGTCGCTGACGAGTGCAGCTATCGCTAGGTCACCTAGAGATAGGTCGCTGACGAGTGCGGCTATCGCTAGGTCACCTAGAGACCGTCAGTCGTCACTGACGAGTGCAGCTATCGCTAGGTCACCTAGAGATAGGTCGGTCACTGACGAGTGCGGCTATCGCTAGGTCACCTAGAGATAGGTCGGTCACTGACGAGTGCAGCTATCGCTAGGTCACCTAGAGATAGGTCGGTCGCTGACGAGTGCAGCTATCGCTAGGTCACCTAGAGATAGGTCGCTGACGAGTGCAGCTATCGCTAGTTCACCTAGAGATAGGTCGGACGCTGACGAGTGTAGCTATCGCTAGGTCACCTAGAGATAGGTCGGTCGCTGACGAGTGCAGCTATCGCTAGGTCACCTAGAGATAGGTCGGTCACTGACGAGTGCGGCTATCGCTAGGTCACCTAGAGATAGGTCGGTCACTGACGAGTGCAGCTATCGCTAGGTCACCTAGAGATAGGTCGGACGCTGACGAGTGTAGCTATCGCTAGGTCACCTAGAGACCGTCAGTCGTCACTGACGAGTGCAGCTATCGCTAGGTCACCTAGAGATAGGTCGGTCACTGACGAGTGCGGCTATCGCTAGGTCACCTAGAGATAGGTCGGTCACTGACGAGTGCGGCTATCGCTAGGTCACCTAGAGATAGGTCGGTCACTGACGAGTGCGGCTATCGCTAGGTCACCTAGAGATAGGTCGGTCGCTGACGAGTGCAGCTATCGCTAGGTCACCTAGAGACCGTCAGTCGTCACTGACGAGTGCAGCTATCGCTAGGTCACCTAGAGATAGGTCGGTCACTGACGAGTGCGGCTATCGCTAGGTCACCTAGAGATAGGTCGGTCACTGACGAGTGCAGCTATCGCTAGGTCACCTAGAGATAGGTCGGTCGCTGACGAGTGCAGCTATCGCTAGGTCACCTAGAGATAGGTCGGTCACTGACGAGTGCAGCTATCGCTAGGTCACCTAGAGATAGGTCGGTCACTGACGAGTGCAGCTATCGCTAGGTCACCTAGAGATAGGTCGGTCACTGACGAGTGCAGCTATCGCTAGGTCACCTAGAGATAGGTCGGTCGCTGACGAGTGCAGCTATTGCTAGGTCACCTAGAGATAGGTCGCTGACGAGTGTAGCTATCGCTAGGTCACCTAGAGATAGGTCGGTCACTGACGAGTGCAGCTATCGCTAGGTCACCTAGAGATAGGTCGGACGCTGACGAGTGCAGCTATCGCTAGGTCACCTAGAGATAGGTCGGTCGCTGACGAGTGTAGCTATCACTAGGTCACCTAGAGATAGGTCGGTCACTGACGAGTGCAGCTATTGCTAGGTCACCTAGAGATAGGTCGCTGACGAGTGTAGCTATCGCTAGGTCACCTAGAGATAGGTCGGTCGCTGACGAGTGCAGCTATCGCTAGGTCACCTAGAGATAGGTCGGACGCTGACGAGTGCAGCTATCGCTAGGTCACCTAGCGATAGGTCGGTCACTGACGAGTGCAGCTATTGCTAGGTCACCTAGAGATAGGTCGGTCACTGACGAGTGCAGCTATTGCTAGGTCACCTAGAGATAGGTCGCTGACGAGTGCAGCTATCGCTAGGTCACCTAGAGATAGGTCGGTCACTGACGAGTGCAGCTATCGCTAGGTCACCTAGCGATAGGTCGGTCACTGACGAGTGCAGCTATTGCTAGGTCACCTAGAGATAGGTCGGTCACTGACGAGTGCAGCTATTGCTAGGTCACCTAGAGATAGGTCGCTGACGAGTGTAGCTATCGCTAGGTCACCTAGAGATAGGTCGGTCACTGACGAGTGCAGCTATCGCTAGGTCACCTAGAGATAGGTCGGACGCTGACGAGTGCAGCTATTGCGAGGTCACCTAGAGATAGGTCGCTGACGAGTGCAGCTATCGCTAGGTCACCTAGAGATAGGTCGGTCACTGACGAGTGCAGCTATCGCTAGGTCACCTAGAGATAGGTCGGACGCTGACGAGTGCAGCTATTGCTAGGTCACCTAGAGATAGGTCGGACGCTGACGAGTGTAGCTATCGCTAGGTCACCTAGCGATAGGTCGGTCACTGACGAGTGCAGCTATTGCTAGGTCACCTAGAGATAGGTCGGTAGCTGACGAGTGCAGCTATCGCTAGGTCACCTAGAGATAGGTCGGTCACTGACGAGTGCAGCTATTGCTAGGTCACCTAGAGATAGGTCGCTGACGAGTGTAGCTATCGCTAGGTCACCTAGAGATAGGTCGGACGCTGACGAGTGCAGCTATTGCTAGGTCACCTAGAGATAGGTCGGACGCTGACGAGTGTAGCTATCGCTAGGTCACCTAGCGATAGGTCGGTCACTGACGAGTGCAGCTATTGCTAGGTCACCTAGAGATAGGTCGGTCACTGCTGACGAGTGCAGCTATTGCTAGGTCACCTAGAGATAGGTCGCTGACGAGTGTAGCTATCGCTAGGTCACCTAGAGATAGGTCGGACGCTGACGAGTGTAGCTATCGCTAGGTCACCTAGAGATAGGTCGGTCACTGACGAGTGCAGCTATTGCTAGGTCACCTAGAGATAGGTCGGTCACTGACGAGTGCAGCTATTGCTAGGTCACCTAGAGATAGGTCGCTGACGAGTGTAGCTATCGCTAGGTCACCTAGCGATAGGTCGGTCACTGACGAGTGCAGCTATTGCTAGGTCACCTAGAGATAGGTCGGTAGCTGACGAGTGCAGCTATCGCTAGGTCACCTAGAGATAGGTCGGTCACTGACGAGTGCAGCTATTGCTAGGTCACCTAGAGATAGGTCGCTGACGAGTGTAGCTATCGCTAGGTCACCTAGAGATAGGTCGGACGCTGACGAGTGCAGCTATTGCTAGGTCACCTAGAGATAGGTCGGACGCTGACGAGTGTAGCTATCGCTAGGTCACCTAGAGATAGGTCGGTCGCTGACGAGTGCAGCTATCGCTAGGTCACCTAGAGATAGGTCGGTCACTGACGAGTGCAGCTATTGCTAGGTCACCTAGAGATAGGTCGCTGACGAGTGTAGCTATCGCTAGGTCACCTAGAGATAGGTCGGACGCTGACGAGTGTAGCTATCGCTAGGTCACCTAGAGATAGGTCGCTGACGAGTGCGGCTATCGCTAGGTCACCTAGAGATAGGTCGGTCACTGACGAGTGCAGCTATTGCTAGGTCACCTAGAGATAGGTCGCTGACGAGTGTAGCTATCGCTAGGTCACCTAGAGATAGGTCGGACGCTGACGAGTGTAGCTATCGCTAGGTCACCTAGAGATAGGTCGCTGACGAGTGCGGCTATCGCTAGGTCACCTAGAGATAGGTCGGACGCTGACGAGTGTAGCTATCGCTAGGTCACCTAGAGATAGGTCGGTCACTGACGAGTGCAGCTATTGCTAGGTCACCTAGAGATAGGTCGGTCACTGACGAGTGCAGCTATTGCTAGGTCACCTAGAGATAGGTCGCTGACGAGTGCGGCTATCGCTAGGTCACCTAGAGATAGGTCGGACGCTGACGAGTGTAGCTATCGCTAGGTCACCTAGAGATAGGTTGGTCACTGACGAGTGCAGCTATCGCTAGGTCACCTAGAGATAGGTCGGTCGCTGACGAGTGTAGTTATCGCTAGGCCACCTAGAGATAGGTCGGTCACTAACGAGTGCAGCTATCGCTACATCACCTAGAGACCGTCAGTCGTCACTGACGAGTGCAGCTATCGCTAGGTCACCTAGAGATAGGTCGGTCACTGACGAGTGCGGCTATCGCTAGGTCACCTAGAGATAGGTCGGTCACTGACGAGTGCGGCTATCGCTAGGTCACCTAGAGATAGGTCGCTGACGAGTGCAGCTATTGCTAGGTCACCTAGAGATAGGTCGGTCGCTGACGAGTGTAGCTATCGCTACGTCACCTAGAGACCGTCAGTCGTCACTGACGAGTGCAGCTATCGCTAGGTCACCTAGAGATAGGTCGGTAGCTGACGAGTGCAGCTATTGCTAGGCCACCTAGAGATAGGTCGGTCACTAACGAGTGCAGCTATCGCTACGTCACCTAGAGACCGTCAGTCGTCACTGACGAGTGCAGCTATCGCTAGGTCACCTAGAGATAGGTCGGTCACTGACGAGTGCGGCTATCGCTAGGTCACCTAGAGATAGGTCGGTCACTGACGAGTGCGGCTATCGCTAGGTCACCTAGAGATAGGTCGGTCACTGACGAGTGCGGCTATCGCTAGGTCACCTAGAGATAGGTCGGTCACTGACGAGTGCAGCTATCGCTAGGTCACCTAGAGATAGGTCGGTCACTGACGAGTGCAGCTATCGCTAGGTCACCTAGAGATAGGTCGGTAGCTGACGAGTGCAGCTATTGCTAGGCCACCTAGAGATAGGTCGGTCACTAACGAGTGCAGCTATCGCTACGTCACCTAGAGACCGTCAGTCGTCACTGACGAGTGCAGCTATCGCTAGGTCACCTAGAGATAGGTCGGTCACTGACGAGTGCGGCTATCGCTAGGTCACCTAGAGATAGGTCGGTCACTGACGAGTGCGGCTATCGCTAGGTCACCTAGAGATAGGTCGGTCACTGACGAGTGCGGCTATCGCTAGGTCACCTAGAGATAGGTCGGTCACTGACGAGTGCGGCTATCGCTAGGTCACCTAGAGATAGGTCGGTCACTGACGAGTGCAGCTATCGCTAGGTCACCTAGAGATAGGTCGGTCACTGACGAGTGCAGCTATCGCTAGGTCACCTAGAGATAGGTCGGTAGCTGACGAGTGCAGCTATTGCTAGGCCACCTAGAGATAGGTCGGTCACTAACGAGTGCAGCTATCGCTACGTCACCTAGAGACCGTCAGTCGTCACTGACGAGTGCAGCTATCGCTAGGTCACCTAGAGATAGGTCGGTCACTGACGAGTGCGGCTATCGCTAGGTCACCTAGAGATAGGTCGGTCACTGACGAGTGCGGCTATCGCTAGGTCACCTAGAGATAGGTCGGTCGCTGACGAGTGTAGCTATCGCTACGTCACCTAGAGACCGTCAGTCGTCACTGACGAGTGCAGCTATCGCTAGGTCACCTAGAGATAGGTCGGTAGCTGACGAGTGCAGCTATTGCTAGGCCACCTAGAGATAGGTCGGTCGCTGACGAGTGCAGCTATTGCTAGGCCACCTAGAGATAGGTCGGACGCTGACCAGTGCAGCTATCGCTAGGTCACCTAGAGATAGGTCGGTCGCTGACGAGTGCAGCTATTGCTAGGCCACCTAGAGATAGGTCGGTCGCTGACGAGTGCAGCTATCGCTAGGTCACCTAGAGATAGGTCGGTCGCTAACGAGTGCAGCTATTGCTAGGCCACCTAGAGATAGGTCGGTCGCTGACGAGTGCAGCTATTGCTAGGCCACCTAGAGATAGGTCGGTCGCTGATGAGTGCAGCTATCGCTAGGTCACCTAGAGATAGGTAGCTGACGAGTGCGGCTATCGCTAGGTCACCTAGAGATAGGTCGGTCGCTGACGAGTGCAGCTATTGCTAGGCCACCTAGAGATAGGTCGGTCGCTGACGAGTGCAGCTATTGCTAGGCCACCTAGAGATAGGTCGGACGCTGACCAGTGCAGCTATCGCTAGGTCACCTAGAGATAGGTCGGTCGCTGACGAGTGCAGCTATCGCTAGGTCACCTAGAGATAGGTCGGTCACTGACCAGTGCAGCTATCGCTAGGTCACCTAGAGATAGGTCGGTCACTGACGAGTGCAGCTATCGCTAGGTCACCTAGAGATAGGTCGGTCGCTGACGAGTGCAGCTATCGCTAGGTCACCTAGAGATAGGTCGGACGCTGACCAGTGCAGCTATCGCTAGGTCACCTAGAGATAGGTCGCTGACGAGTGCAGCTATCGCTAGGTCACCTAGAGATAGGTCGGACGCTGACCAGTGCAGCTATCGCTAGGTCACCTAGAGATAGGTCGGACGCTGACGAGTGCAGCTATCGCTAGGTCACCTAGAGATAGGTCGGACGCTGACCAGTGCAGCTATCGCTAGGTCACCTAGAGATAGGTCGGACGCTGACCAGTGCAGCTATCGCTAGGTCACCTAGAGATAGGTCGGACGCTGACCAGTGCAGCTATCGCTAGGTCACCTAGAGATAGGTCGGACGCTGACGAGTGCAGCTATCGCTAGGTCACCTAGAGATAGGTCGGACGCTGACCAGTGCAGCTATCGCTAGGTCACCTAGAGATAGGTCGGACGCTGACCAGTGCAGCTATCGCTAGGTCACCTAGAGATAGGTCGGACGCTGACGAGTGCAGCTATCGCTAGGTCACCTAGAGATAGGTCGGACGCTGACCAGTGCAGCTATCGCTAGGTCACCTAGAGATAGGTCGCTGACGAGTGCAGCTATCGCTAGGTCACCTAGAGATAGGTCGGACGCTGACCAGTGCAGCTATCGCTAGGTCACCTAGAGATAGGTCGGACGCTGACCAGTGCAGCTATCGCTAGGTCACCTAGAGATAGGTCGGACGCTGACGAGTGCAGCTATCGCTAGGTCACCTAGAGATAGGTCGGACGCTGACCAGTGCAGCTATCGCTAGGTCACCTAGAGATAGGTCGGACGCTGACGAGTGCGGCTATCGCTAGGTCACCTAGAGATAGGTCGGTCACTAACGAGTGCAGCTATCGCAGCTAGTACTCTGTTAATCTACAGGAGCTAATAAACCAACAGGTTGATGCCATCAATGATGCTGACGACAGCAGGCAATCATCCCAGGCATGGAAATCGATCAATCTGCTTACTGGGCGGAAAAGCCAACCAACCACCAAGGTTAAGGCTGAATCACCAGCCGATCGCCTCAATGGTTGGAAAGCCCACTTTGAAAAGCTCCTCAATAATGACAGGGTATTGCCTGATAACTTTATAGAAGTAAAAGTGTCTGAGTCTGTACTCCCAGATATTCCCATTGGCGATATCTCCTTTGCAGAAGTGAAGGCTGCTGCAAAGAGCATTAAGACCAATCGTGCCAGTGGAGTAGATGGTGTTCCCCCTGAGGTCTTTAAAATACCTGAGTGTTTAAAGCTCATCTATCCCATCATAGTAGACATGTACGGTACAACAAGAGTCCCACAAGAAATGAAAACAAATAAGTTGGTGCCAGTTCCCAAGAAGGGCAACCTAACACTCTATGGTTCTTTTCGGGGAATCTCATTGATCTCGATTGCTGCAAAGCTATACAATAGGATTCTATTAAATCGCATCAGGGATCCCATTGAGAGACTGCTCCGTGGAAATCAGAATGGGTTCCGTAAAGGTCGTGGGACCATGGAGCCCATTTTGGCACTTAGAAGGATAATTGAAGAATTATCAAAAAAGAAGACAGGCATCTGGCTGTTATCTTTGTTGACTTCTTCAAGGCCTTTGATTCAGTCTCTCGCTCACGTATGTTCAGCATACTTTCATTATATGGGATTCCTGATGAAATTATTGCAGCAATCAGATCAGTATACGATGGCTCGACAACATTTGTGTCTACTGTTGACGGTGACACAGAACCATTTGAAGTGTTATGGGGCGTCCTCCAAGGAGACACACTTGCACCATTCTTGTTCATTATTGTGGTTGACTATGTTCTACGCATGTCCTTAGATCATCATAATGATGATGGGGTGATGATAACTCCACCTACTGGCTCCAGAAGTCGAGGAAATCCAGCCAAGTACCTAACTGATCTAGACTTTGCTGATGACTTAGGAGTACTCTCAGAATCATTAGAGGGAGCCCAACGGCTCCTCGGCTCATTAGAACATGCTGCTTCTAGTGTTGGTCTTTTTATTAACTCAAGAAAGACCAAAATTCTGACCGTTAACTTTGAAAGTCCTCAGCAAGTCTCTGATCGGATGAGCATAAGCTCAAAGGATGGTATGCTTGAGCATGTGGACGACTTCTGTTACCTGGGATCATGGATCCGGAAGTCAGGTGAGGACCTTCGAATACGTAAGGGAAAGGCATGGGCAGCCTTGAATAGGCTTTCCAGGATTTGGAAGTCACCGAGAATTAATCGGAAACTTAAGGTCCGATTATTTAGAGCAGCAGTAGTTCCAGTACTCCTCTACGGGAGTCCATGCTGGGCTCTAACTGCTGAGGACACCAAATCTCTGGATGGCACATTCACAAGAATGCTACCCCGGGTTCATTGTGTCAAGTACAATGCACACATCTCCAACCAGACACTATATAACATTGGAGGTGTCTCATTAGTTCCCCCAAGCTTGACACTAGAACAAAATCGCCTCCGCTTTGCAGGACATTGCTTTCGCCGTGAGGACCAACCAGTGCATAATCTTGTACTTTGGCAGCCTCATGGAGTGAATAAGCATGGTGGACAGCCCATGATTTTCTTGAGACGCATCTTAAAGGACACTGGCCTTAAAGATGCGGATGATCTAGCAAATGCCATGGGTGATAGGGAGTTGTGGCGGTGCAATTTTGTTGACAAGCCGGCACAGCATTCTTAAAAATGCAGCTGCAATGTAGCATGCCGATCCTAGTAGTAGTAGGTCACCTAGAGACCGTCAGTCGTCACTGACGAGTGCAGCTATCGCTAGGTCACCTAGAGACCGTCAGTCGTCATTGACGAGTGCAGCTATCGCTAGGCCACCTAGAGACCGTCAGTCGCAACTGTAGCGAGTGCAGCTATCTCTAGGCCACCTAGAGACCGTCAGTCGTCACTGACGAGTGCAGCTATCGCTAGGCCACCTAGAGACCGTCAGTCGCAACTGTAGCGAGTGCAGCTATCGCTAGGTCACCTAGAGACCGTCAGTCGTCACTGACGAGTGCAGCTATCGATAGGTCACCTAGAGATAGGTCTGTCACTAACGAGTGCAGCTATCGCTAGGTCACCTAGAGACCGTCAGTCGTCACTGACGAGTGCAGCTATCGCTAGGTCACCTAGAGATAGGTCGGTCACTGACGAGTGCAGCTATCGCTAGGTCACCTAGAGATAGGTCGGACGCTGACGAGTGCAGCTATTGCTAGGTCACCTAGAGATAGGTTGGTCACTGACGAGTGCAGCTATCGCTAGGTCACCTAGAGATAGGTCGGTCGCTGACGAGTGCAGCTATCGCTAGGTCACCTAGAGATAGGTTGGTCACTGACGAGTGCAGCTATCGCTAGGTCACCTAGAGATAGGTCGGTCGCTGACGAGTGCAGCTATCGCTAGGTCACCTAGAGATAGGTTGGTCACTGACGAGTGCAGCTATCGCTAGGTCACCTAGAGATAGGTCGGTCACTGACGAGTGCAGCTATCGCTAGGTCACCTAGAGATAGGTCGGTCGCTGACGAGTGCAGCTATCGCTAGGTCACCTAGAGATAGGTCGGTCACTGACGAGTGCAGCTATCGCTAGGTCACCTAGAGATAGGTCGGTCGCTGACGAGTGCAGCTATCGCTAGGTCACCTAGAGATGGGTCGGACGCTGACCAGTGCAGCTATCGCTACGTCACCTAGTGACCGTCAGTCGTCACTGACGAGTGCAGCTATCGCTAGGTCACCTAGAGATAGGTCGGTCACTGACGAGTGCAGCTATCGCTAGGTCACCTAGAGATAGGTCGGTCACTGACGAGTGCAGCTATCGCTAGGTCACCTAGAGACGGTCGCAACTGTAGATGAGGAGGTCAATTAAGTATTTATTTACAGTATCTAATTTATTTTATTGTTAAAATTGTGTTTTTGTCATCTAAATGCCTCAAAATCTAGTATTTAGTAAGACTCGTTTTTATTTAAAGCCACGCTAACGAGTGTTCCGACCACTTACCGTTGGACGTTGGTATCGAGTCTTACGACCACCTTCTTGATTGTCAGTCTCTCCTAAAAAAAAGTTAAGTAATGTTATTAACTCTCTGGAAATGGATTGTTTTCGGCTGGAACCCAGTTCAAGAAGCGAACTGGAAAGCTATGGACTCATAGTGGATCCAGTGCTCACAAGTCCCAGATAGACTATATTCTGTTTCGTAGGAAATGAAGGAGCTCTATACAAGACTGTAATGCATTTACACTTCGACCCTTCTCTAGTGATCACCGCCTTATTGTGGCCAAGGTAAGACTTAGTCTGCGTGCTAGCAGAACAACGAAATCTGCCTTGCCACGGTATGACTGGTCCTCTCTGTTGCAACAGCCAAGTGTGAGATCCAGCTTCACACTACAGGTGAGCAACAGGTATGAGGTTCTTGCCTCTGAGGCGGCAGATCACTGTGAGGGCTATACTGCCTTCACAGAAGCAGTTTAGTTAGCAACTGCAGAAACAGTCCCTGTATACCTCGAAACAGGAAACGGGCCCCCTGGACTGACAGCAAAATTCAGAAGTGCCGAAATGACCTCTATACGGCGCAGAAAGAGTCCCGACTCAAACAGACTACAGCGGCCAAGAATGCAGTTAAAGCTGCATCTAGGTCCCTGAACAGGCAGTACTCTGCTAATCTACAGGAGCTAATAAACCAACAGGTTGATGCCATCAATGATGCTGACGACAGCAGGCAATCATCCCAGGCATGGAGATCGATCAACTTGCTTACTGGGCGGAAAAGCCAACCAACCACCAAGGTTAAGGCTGACTCACCTGCCGATCGCCTCAATGGTTGGAAGGCCCACATTGAAAAGCTCTTCAATGATGACAGGGTATTGCCTCATAACTTTATAGAAGTTAAAAAAAAAAATCTGTACTCCCAGATATTGCCATTGGCGATATATCCTTTGCAGAAGTGAAGGCTGCTGCAAAGAGCATTAAGACCAATCGTGCCAGTGGAGTAGATGGTGTACCCCCTGAGGTCTTCAAAATACCTGAGTGTTTAAAGCTCATCTATCCCATCATAGTAGACATGTACCGAACAACAAGAATCCCACAAGAAATGAAAACAAATAAGTTGGTGCCAGTTCCCAAGAAGGGCAACCTAACACTCTATGGTTCTTTTCGGCGAATCTCATTGATCTCGATTGCTGCAAAGCTATGCAATAGAATTCTATTAAATCGCATCAGGGATCCGATTGAGAGACTGCTCTGTGGAAATCAGAATGGGTTCCGTAAAGGTCGTGGGACCATGGAGCCCATTTTGGCACTTAGAAGGATAATTGAAGAGTTATCAAAAAAGAAAGACAGGCATCTATCTGTTATCTTTGTTGACTTCTTCAAGGCCTTTGATTCAGTCTCTCGCTCACGTATGTTCAGCATACTTTCATTATATGGGATTCCTGATGAAATTATTGCAGCAATCAGATCAGTGTACGATGGTTCGACAACATTTGTGTCTACTGTTGATGGTGACACAGAACCATTTGAAGTGTTATGGGGCGTCCTCCAGGGAGACACACTTGCACCATTCTTGTTCATAATTGTGGTTGACTATGTTCTACGCATGTGCTTAAAACATCATAATGATAATGGGGTGATGATAACTCCACCTACTGGCTCCAGAAGTGGAGGAAATCCTGCCAAGTACCTAACTGATCTAGACTTTGCTGATGACTTAGGAGTACTCTCAGAATCATTGTGGTCATCATGGTTCTAATTATAACATTTTCCTATAAATAACAATAAACTTAAACATTAGAGGGATCCCAACGGCTCCTCAGCTCATTAGAACATGCTGCTTCTAGTGTTGGTCTTTTTATTAACTCCAGAAAGACCAACATTTTGACAGTTAACTTTGAAAGTCATCAACAAGTCTCTAATCGGATGAGCATAAGCTCAAAGGATGGTATGCTTGAGCATGTGGACGACTTCTGTTACCTGGGATCATGGATCCGGAAGTCAGGTGAGGACCTTCGAATACGTAAGGGAAAGGCAAGGGCAGCCTTGAATAGGCTTTTCAGGATTTGGAACTCACCGAGAATTAATCGGAAACTTAAGGTCCGATTATTTAGAGCAGCAGTAGTTCCAGTTCTCCTCTATCGGAGTCCATGCTGGGCTCTAACTGCTGAGGACACCAAATCTCTGGATGGCACATTCACAAGAATGCTACGCCTACGCCGGGTTCATTGTGTCAAGTACAATGCACACATCTCCAACCAGACAGTATATAACATTGGAGGTGTCTCATTAGTTCCCCCAAGCTTGACACTAGAACAAAATCGCCTCTGCTTTGCAGGACATTGCTTTCGCCGTGAGGATCAGCCAGTGCATAATCTTGTACTTTGGCAGCCTCATGGAGTGAATAAGCATGGTGGACAGCCCATGACTTTCTTGAGACGCATCTTAAAGGACAATGGCCTTGAAGATGCAGATGATCTAACAAATGTCATGGGTGATAGGGAGTTATAGCGGCGCAATTTTGTCGACAAGCCGGCACAGCATTCGTAAAATTGCAGCTGTAATGCAGCATGCATTAGTGCATGTATGCACAGTTTACAGACGTACCGAGCTGGTACTCCATTAAGTACTGCCATAATAGTTTACAGACGTACCGAGCTGGTACGGCCATTCAGTACCTCCATAATAGTTTACAGATGTACCGAGCTGGTACTCCATACAGTACCTCCATAATAGTTTACAGACGTACCGAGCTGGTACGGCCATTCAGTATCGCCATAATAGTTTACAGATGTACCAAGCTGGTACGGCCATTCAGTACCGCCATAATAGTTTACAGATGTACCGAGCTGGTACTCCATACAGTACCTCCATAATAGTTTACAGACGTACCGAGCTGGTACGGCCATTCAGTACCTTCATAATAGTTTACAGATGTACCGAGCTGGTACTCCATACAGTACCTCCATAATAGTTTACAGACGTACCGAGCTGGTACTCCATTCAGTACCGCCATAATAGTTTACAGATGTACCGAGCTGGTACTCCATTCAGTACCGCCATAATAGTTTACAGATGTACCGAGCTGGTACTCCATTCAGTACCGCCATAATAGTTTACAGATGTACCGAGCTGGTACGGCCATTCAGTACCGCCATAATAGTTTACAGATGTACCGAGCTGGTACTCCATACAGTACCTCCATAATAGTTTACAGACGTACCGAGCTGGTACGGCCATTCAGTACCGCCATAATAGTTTACAGATGTACCGAGCTGGTACTCCATTCAGTACCGCCATAATAGTTTACAGATGTACCGAGCTGGTACTCCATACAGTACCTCCATAATAGTTTACAGACGTACCGAGCTGGTACAGCCATTCAGTACCTCCATAATAGTTTACAGATGTACCGAGCAGGAGCAGGTACTCTATTCAGTACTGCCATAATAGTTTACAGATGTACCGAGCTGGTACTCTATTCAGTACTGCCATAATAGTTTACAGATGTACCGAGCTGGTACGGCCATTCAGTACCTCCATAATAGCTTACAGATGTACCGAGCTGGTACGGCCATTCAGTACCTCCATAATAGTTTACAGATGTACCGAGCTGGTACGGCCATTCAGTACCTCCATAATAGTTTACAGATCTACCGAACTGGTACTCTCGTTAATGTTAGGCCTACAGCAGTAGAGTTAGAGTCTGACAGTTTTCCGTAAACCAGTCCAGCAGAATAATGTGATAATTTAAGGGGGATAGAATCTGCGAACAGGGGACATTATCCGTTAGCGGATACGAACCCTGGAGCGGACTGTATCCGCGGGGAGACAGATTTCGCTGTTATACGGGTATTAAAAGTGGAACGCTCTGCCTAATGAAATAAAATCCTATATAATTTAAATCGGCAGTTAATAATAATTATACAGTAAAGGTATTAGGTTATTAATAATTTACCATGTAAACTTACCCTTTTCACTAGTAATAAGTGGAGGAGCAACTTCTGCCTCACCCTCTACAGACTTTCCTCCCTCGTCAGACATATTTGATGAAATAATAATTTATACCGGTATCTAATATATTCCTAATACTGTAATAATACAGATATCTCACATGTAAATTTGAAAGAAGTAATGTTTACAGGGTAACCTAGCAACGCCTAATTTCATACATAATAACAAGGAACCAAACTCCAAATATTTATATTATGAGCCAATTTGGCTGGATAAGTGCGACTCATTTCTATTAAAATAGTTTGGTTGGTAGATTGTGGTGCGAGCCATGTAGTAAGGGAATCCTCTGCATACTGCCTGGTAATATTATGGTGTGTCACTATTTGCAAATGCAGTAGTTATCGTCGTCTTTAGATGTTTACTTTACTAAAACCTTTGTGACATTTAAAACTCCCAAATTGAAATTTATATAAATTAATGGGAGAAAAAGTTGGGATTTTTATAGACTTTCCTTCCCCCGGGAAGGCTAATAGATGCCTAAACATTCATGTACTTCCATTTCTTTGTTTATATAACACATTGAAGCTGATCAGTAAATATTTGCTGATACTGTATGTACTAAACCAATGGCTGCATTATTGTGAGGGCAATAATCATTTTGTAATTTTCCAGTCTGCAGGCGAGAGGGCGAAATGTGTGAAAGTGAACACTATTCGAACACCCATGTGAACACCCATGTGAACATCCATGTGACCACCCATATGAACACCTTCCTTGCTAGCGTACCATCCTTAAACGAATATAATACATACAGTAAACACATGAACCGTAATATAGTGAAATATCGCAAAATACACTTATTTAAAACGCTTATAAAAACATTTATAGGGAAAATCGACAATTCCGGCTTCATGGTAACAATGACGGTGAGTGGAAGCAGTTTTTTTTTTCAATTTTCAAGCAATATAATAAAGATTAGTATAAAATCTGGGCGGGTGTCCGATGTCCGTGTCATCAGAAATTACTCGGTTTGTTACTGCCCTGGGGGCTATCATCCGGTGGGGGGGGGGGGGGGCTACTGTACGAGGTCTACTGTACGGGGGCTACTGTACGGGGGCCATTGTACGGGGGCTACTGTTTGGGGGCTACTGTACGGGGGCTACTGTACGGGGGCTACTGATTGGGGGCTACTGTACGGGGGCTACTGTACGGGGGCTACTGTACGGGGGCTACTGTTTGGGGGCTACTGTACGGGGGCTACTGTACGGGGGCTACTGTACGGGGGCTACTGTTTGGGGGCTACTGTACGGGGGCTACTGTTTGGGGGCTACTGTTTGGGAGCTACTGTACGGGGGCCATTGTACGGGGGCTACTGTTTGGGGGCTACTGTACGGGGGCCATTGTACGGGGGCTACTGTTTGGGGGCTACTGTACGGGGGCTACTGTGCTGGTGCTACTGTACGGGGGCTACTGTACGGGGGCTACTGATTGGGGGCTACTGTACGGGGGCTACTGTACGGGGGCTACTGTACGGGGGCTACTGTACGGGGGCTACTGTACGGGGGCTACTGTACGGGGGCTACTGTTTGGGGGCTACTGTACGGGGGCTACTGTTTGGGGGCTACTGTTTGGGAGCTACTGTACAGGGGCTACTGTTTGGGGGCTACTGTTTGGGGGCTACTGTTTGGGGGCTACTGTTTGGGGGATACTTTACGGGGGCTACTGTACGGGGGCCACTGTAAGGGGGCCACTGTTTGGGGGCTTCTGTACGGGGGCTACTGTTTGGGGGCTACTGTACGGGGGCTACTGTACCTGGGCTACTGTTTGGGGGCTACTGTACTGGGGCTACTGTACGGGGGCTACTGTTTGGGGGCTACTGTATGGGGGATACTTATGGGGGTTACTGTTTGGGGGCTACTTTACGGGGGCTACTGTACGGGGGCTACTGTTTGGGGGCTACTGTACGGGGGCTACTGTACGGAGGTTACTGTACGGGGGCTACTGTTTTGGGGCTACTGTACGGGGGCTACTGTTTGGGGGCTACTGTATGGGGGCTACTTATGGGGGTTACTGTTTGGGGGCTACTGTACGGGGGCTACTGTACGGGGGCTACTGTTTGGGGGCTACTGTACGGGGGCTACTGTACGGGGGCTATTGTACGGGGGCTACTGTTTGGAGGCTACTGTGCGGGGGATTCTGTACGGGGGCTACTGTTTGGGGGCTACTGTACGGGCGCTACTGTACGGGGACTACTGTTTGGGACCTACTGTACGGGGGCTTCTTTTTGGGGGCTACTGTACGGGGCTACTGTTTGGGGGCTACTGTACGGGGGCTACTGTACGGAGGCTAATGTACGGGGGCTACTGTACGGGGGCTACTGTACGGGGGCTACTGTACGGGGGCCACTGTACGGGGGCTACTTTTTGGGGACTACTGTACGGGGGCTACTGTTTGGGGGCTACTGTACGGGGCTACTTACGGGGGCTACTGTTTGGGGGCTACTGTACGGGGGGCTACTGTTTGGGGGCTACTGTTTGAAGGCTACTGTTTGGGGGCTACTGTTTGGGGGCTACTGTACGGGGGCTACTGTACGGGGGCTACTGTACGGGGGCTACTGTACGGGGGCTACTGTACGGGGGCCACTGTAAGGGGGCTACTGTTTGGGGGCTACTGTTTGGGGGATACTTTACGGGGGCTACTGTACGGGGGCCACTGTACGGGGGCCACTGTTTGGGGGCTTCTGTACGGGGGCTACTGTTTGGGGGCTACTGTACGGGGGCTACTGTACCTGGGCTACTGTTTGGGGGCTACTGTACTGGGGCTACTGTACGGGGGCTACTGTTTGGGGGCTACTGTATGGGGGCTACTTATGGGGGTTACTGTTTGGGGGCTACTTTGCGGGGGCTACTGTACGGGGGCTACTGTTTGGGGGCTACTGTACGGGGGCTACTGTACGGAGGTTACTGTACGGGGGCTACTGTTTTGGGGCTACTGTACGGGGGCTACTGTTTGGGGGCTACTGTATGGGGGCTACTTATGGGGGTTACTGTTTGGGGGCTACTGTACGGGGGCTACTGTACGGGGGCTACTGTTTGGGGGCTACTGTACGGGGGCTACTGTACGGGGGCTATTGTACGGGGGCTACTGTTTGGAGGCTACTGTGCGGGGGATTCTGTACGGGGGCTACTGTTTGGGGGCTACTGTACGGGGGCTACTGTACGGGGGCTACTGTATGGGGGCTACTGTACGGGGGCTACTGTACGGGGGCTACTGTTTGGGGGCTACTGTTTGGGGGCTACTGTTTGGGGGCAAATGTTTGGAGGCTACTGTTTGGGAGCTACTGTACGGGGGCTACTGTTTGGGGGCTACTGTTTGGGGGCTACTGTTTGGGGCTACTGTACGGGGGCTACTGTACGGGGGCCACTGTACGGGGGCTACTGTTTGGGGGCTACTGTTTGGGGGCTACTGTATGGGGCTACTGTACGGGGGATACTGTTTGGGGGCTACTGTACGGGGGATACTGTACGGAGGCTAATGTACGGGGGCTACTGTACGGGGGCTACTGTACGGGGGCTACTGTACGGGGGCCACTGTACGGGAGCTACTTTTTGGGGACTACTGTACGGGGGCTACTGTTTGGTGGCTACTGTACGGGGCTACTTACGGGGGCTACTGTTTGGGGGCTACTGTACGGGGGCTACTTACGGGGGCTACTGTTTGGGGGCTACTGTACGGGGGGCTACTGTTTGGGGGCTACTGTTTGGAGGCTACTGTTTGGGGGCTACTGTTTGGGGGCTACTGTTTGGGGGCTACTGTACGGGGGCTACTGTACGGGGGCTACTGTACGGGGGCTACTGTACGGGGGCCACTGTAAGGGGACTACTGTTTGGAGGCTACTGTTTGGGGGCTACTGTTTGGGACCTACTGTACGGGGGCTACTGTGCGGGGGGCTACTGTACGGAGGCTAATGTACGGGGGCTACTGTACGGGGGCTACTGTACGGGGGCTACTGTACGGGGGCTACTGTATGGGGGCTACTGTACGGGGGCTACTGTACGGGGGCTACTGTTTGGGGGCTAATGTACGGGGGCCACTGTACGGGGGCTACGTTTTGGGGGCTACTGTACGGGGGCTACTGTTTGGGGGCTACTGTACGGGGGCTACTTACGGGGGCTACTGTTTGGGGGCTACTGTACGGGGGCTACTGTTTGGGGGCTCAATTAGTTTTACAAATCTGTTGTAACGAGTAAATTTTGGATCGCCATATTTAAATGCATTAGAGAGCTCATCAGTAAAACGAAGAATCCAAGTTCCATATGGATGTAGGACAATTCGGTCCCGGACAATTCGGTCCTAGGACCGAATTGTCCGGGACCTAATTGTCCGGTTCCTGATAGCAACGTTTTAGTGCTTTTGTGATATTGGTGAATGTTCTAGAACATTAGTAGAGTATATTTTTTATGATACGGTAGCTAGTGTTATTTTTACTAGCTAGAATTTTTTTGAATTTTAGAAAATACTGTATTTTTTTTATTTTTGTTATTGGTTAAGTGTTCGAGAACATTCTGACAATACAAGATATTATTTATTAAGTTGTAGCTAGTGTTTTTTTTTACTAGCTAGCATTTCCTTGAAATTATAAAAAAAACTTGTGAAAACATTGACATTTACAGAATTAGGCCTAAACTGTTGCAGATTATATTAATTACCAAAAATATTGATGATATTATAACAGTCCCTGAATGAGATTCAGCTATTATCTACAGTAGGATAATAATTTAGGCTTGTTAACCAACCAACAACACATTCAACAGCCAACACCAAACAGCACAGTACACAACCAACAGAGTATACATACGGGTACTACTATCAGTTTTAAACATTTTAAATACATACTATTACTAGCTAGTAAATAATTCACAAGCTCCATAAAAACACCATAGCTACCATAAATAATAATGCTAACAAAAAAAAGTAAATTTTTTTTATTTAAAAAAAAATACTAGCTAGTAAAAAAAGCACTAGCTACCATATAATAATATATATTAAAGTTCTAGAACATTCACCATTATGAGGTTATTCTATACACTCCAAATTCACAGACGGAGTAAATGAAATAATTAAATATGTACATTAAAATATTACCGGATTGAAAGTATTCACCATTATATAGTACCAATTAAATTTGGTCCCGGACAATTCGGTCCCGGACAATTCGGTCCCGGACAATTCGGTCCCGGACAATTCGGTCCCATTAATGTACATGTTTTGGGACTGAATTGTCCTAGTCAGTATCCGGACAATTCGGTCCCTCACAATTCGGTCCCGGACAATTCGGTCCCGAAACACAAAATTAATGGGACCGAATTGTCCGGGACCGAATTGTCCTGCTTCCGTTCCATATTTACATTTTTTAAAATAAAATATAGAAGTTAGCGTTAATGATGATAGCTACCTATTTTATTAAAATAAACGAGGGTTCAAGATGAAAGCAATTTTATTAAAATAAAAGTTCCGTATTAAAAAAATATTTTATAAAATATAAAAGTTAAAAATAAGAAAAAATAGGTAGTGTAAAATGAGGTTTTTAGGTCAACTGGATGAGTGGATAAAGTAGAACCTATATATAAATTCGTGATGTTCTGCAAGAATTTTGCCAGCTTACCAGCAGAATAATATGTATTATTAGATTGCGCTCTCATGCGCAGGCTTCGGGGCCAAGCAATCCGCAATCGTTTAAATTACAATGACCCTGGGTTAATGTACCCAAGTGGGACTGCGGAAGCCCATATACAACCGAACCCCAGGGTTCATGTAGCCAAGTGGGAGTGCGGAAGCCCATATACAACCGAAACCCGGGGTTCATGTACCCAAGTGGGAGTGCGGAAGCCCATATATAACCGAACCCCAGGGTCCATGTACCGAAGTGGGAGTGCGGAAGCCCATATACAACCGAACCCCAGGGTCCATGTACCCAAGTGGGAGTGCGGAAGCCCATATACAACCGAACCCCAGGGTCCATGTACCCAAGTGGGAGTGCGGAAGCCCATATACAACCGAACCCCAGGGTCCATGTACCCAAGTGGGAGTGCGGAAGCCCATATACAACCGAACCCCAGGGTCCATGTAGCCAAGTGGGAGTGCGGAAGCCTATATACAACCGAACCCCAGGGTCCATGTACCCAAGTGGGAGTGCGGAAGCCCATATACAACCGAACTCCAGGGTCCATGTACCCAAGTGGGAGTGCGGAAGCCCATATACAACCGAACCCCAGGGTCCATGTACCCAGGTGGGAGTGCGGAAGCCCATATACAACCGAACCCCAGGGTCCATGTACCCAAGTGGGAGTGCGGAAGCCCATATACAACCGAACCCCAGGGTCCATGTACCCAAGTGGGAGTGCGGAAGCCCATATACAACCGAACCCCAGGGTCCATGTAGCCAAGTGGGAGTGCGGAAGCCTATATACAACCGAACCCCAGGGTCCATGTACCCAAGTGGGAGTGCGGAAGCCCATATACAACCGAACCCCAGGGTCCATGTAGCCAAGTGGGAGTGCGGAAGCCTATATACAACCGAACCCCAGGGTCCATGTACCCAAGTGGGAGTGCGGAAGCCCATATACAACCGAACTCCAGGGTCCATGTACCCAAGTGGGAGTGCGGAAGCCCATATACAACCGAACCCCAGGGTCCATGTACCCAAGTGGGAGTGCGGAAGCCCATATACAACCGAACCCCAGGGTCCATGTACCCAAGTGGGAGTGCGGAAGCCCATATACATATACAACCGAACCCCTGGGTCCATGTAGCCAAGTGGGAGTGCGGAAGCCTATATACAACCGAACCCCAGGGTCCATGTACCCAAGTGGGAGTGCGGAAGCCCATATACAACCGAACTCCAGGGTCCATGTACCCAAGTGGGAGTGCGGAAGCCCATATACATATACAACCGAACCCCAGGGTCCATGTACCCAAGTGGGAGTGCGGAAGCCTATATACAACCGAACTCCAGGGTCCATGTACCCAAGTGGGAGTGCGGAAGCCCATATACAACCGAACTCCAGGGTCCATGTACCCACTACTAGGATCGGCATGCTGCATTGCAGCTGCCTTTTTAAGAATGCTGTGCCGGCTTGTCAACAAAATTGCACCGCCACAACTCCCTATCACCCATGACATTTGCTAGATCATCCGCATCTTTAAGGCCAGTGTCCTTTAAGATGCGTCTCAAGAAAGTCATGGGCTGTCCACCATGCTTATTTACTCCATGAGGCTGCCAAAGTACAAGATTATGCACTGGCTGGTCCTCACGGCGAAAGCAATGTCCTGCAAAGCGGAGGCGATTTTGTTCTAGTGTCAAGCTTGGGGGAACCAATGAGACACCTCCAATGTTATATAGTGTCTGGTTGGAGATGTGTGCATTGTACTTGACACAATGTACCCGGCGTAGCATTCTTGTGAATGTGCCATCCAGAGATTTGGTGTCCTCAGCAGTTAGAGCCCAGCATGGACTCCCGTAGAGGAGTACTGGAACTACTGCTGCTCTAAATAATCGGACCTTAAGTTTCCGATTAATTCTAGGTGACTTCCAAATCCTGGAAAGCCTATTCAAGGCTGCCCATGCCTTTCCCTTACGTATTCGAAGGTCCTCACCTGACTTCCGGATCCATGATCCCAGGTAACAGAAGTCGTCCACATGCTCAAGCATACCATCCTTTGAGCTTATGCTCATCCGATCAGAGACTTGCTGAGGACTTTCAAAGTTAACTGTCAGAATTTTGGTCTTTCTGGAGTTAATAAAAAGACCAACACTAGAAGCAGCATGTTCTAATGAGCTGAGGAGCCGCTGGGCTCCCTCTAATGATTCTGAGAGTACTCCTAAGTCATCAGCAAAGTCTAGATCAGTTAGGTACTTGGCAGGATTTCCTCGACTTCTGGAGCCAGTAGGTGGAGTTATCATCACCCCATCATCATTATGATGATCTAAGGACATGCGTAGAACATAGTCAACCACAATAATGAACAAGAATGGTGCAAGTGTGTCTCCTTGGAGGACGCCCCATAACACTTCAAATGGTTCTGTGTCACCGTCAACAGTAGACACAAATGTTGTCGAACCATCGTATACTGATCTGATTGCTGCAATAATTTCATCAGGAATCCCATATAATGAAAGTATGCTGAACATACGTGAGCGAGAGACTGAATCAAAGGCCTTGAAGAAGTCAACAAAGATAACAGCCAGATGCCTGTCTTTCTTTTTTGATAACTCTTCAATTATCCTTCTAAGTGCCAAAATGGGCTCCATGGTCCCACGACCTTTACGGAACCCATTCTGATTTCCACGTAGCAGTCTCTCAATGGGATCCCTGATGCGATTTAATAGAATTCTATTGTATAGTTTTGCAGCAATCGAGATCAATGAGATTCCCCGAAAAGAACCATAGAGTGTTAGGTTGCCCTTCTTGGGAACTGGCACCAACTTATTTGTTTTCATTTCTTGTGGGACTCTTGTTGTACGGTACATGTCTACTATGATGGGATAGATGAGCTTTAAACACTCAGGTATTTTAAAGACCTCAGGGGGAACACCATCTACTCCACTGGCACGATTGGTCTTAATGCTCTTTGCAGCAGCCTTCACTTCTGCAAAGGAGATATCGCCAATGGGAATATCTGGGAGTACAGACTCAGACACTTTTACTTCTAAGTGTACCCAAGTGGGAGTGCGGAAGCCCATATACATATACAACCGAACCCCAGGGTCCATGTAGCCAAGTGGGAGTGCGGAAGCCTATATACAACCGAACCCCAGGGTCCATGTACCCAAGTGGGAGTGCGGAAGCCCATATACAACCGAACTCCAGGGTCCATGTACCCAAGTGGGAGTGCGGAAGCCCATATACATATACAACCGAACCCCAGGGTCCATGTACCCAAGTGGGAGTGCGGAAGCCCATATACAACCGAACCCCAGGGTCCATGTACCCAAGTGGGAGTGCGGAAGCCCATATACAACCGAACCCCAGGGTCCATGTACCCAAGTGGGAGTGCGGAAGCCCATATACAACCGAACCCCAGGGTCCATGTACCCAATAAGGAGTGCGGAAGCCCATATACAACCGAACCCCAGGGTCCATGTACCCAAGTGGGAGTGCGGAAGCCCATATACAACCGAACCCCAGGGTCCATGTACCCAAGTGGGAGTGCGGAAGCCCATATACAACCGAACCCCAGGGTCCATGTACCCAAGTGGGAGTGCGGAAGCCCATATACAACCGAACCCCAGGGTCCATGTACCCAAGTGGGAGTGCGGAAGCCCATATACAACCGAACCCCAGGGTCCATGTACCCAAGTGGGAGTGCGGAAGCCCATATACAACCGAACCCCAGGGTCCATGTACCCAAGTGGGAGTGCGGAAGCCCATATACATATACAACCGAACCCCAGGGTCCATGTACCCAAGTGGGAGTGCGGAAGCCCATATACATATACAACCGAACCCCAGGGTCCATGTACCCAAGTGGGAGTGCGGAAGCCCATATACAACCGAACCCCAGGGTCCATGTACCCAAGTGGGAGTGCGGAAGCCCATATACAACCGAACCCCAGGGTCCATGTACCCAAGTGGGAGTGCGGAAGCCCATATACAACCGAACCCCAGGGTCCATGTACCCAAGTGGGAGTGCGGAAGCCCATATACAACCGAACCCCGGGGTCCATCCAAGTGGGAGTGCGGAAGCCCATATACAACCGAACCCCAGGGTCCATGTAGCCAAGTGGGAGTGCGGAAGCCCATATACAACCGAACCCCGGGGTCCATGTACCCAAGTGGGAGTGCGGAAGCCCATATACAACCGAACCCCAGGGTCCATGTACCCAAGTGGGAGTGCGGAAGCCCATATACAACCGAACCCCGGGGTCCATGTACCCAAGTGGGAGTGCGGAAGCCCATATACAACCGAACCCCAGGGTCCATGTACCCAAGTGGGAGTGCGGAAGCCCATATACAACCGAACCCCAGGGTCCATGTACCCAAGTGGGAGTGCGGAAGCCCATATACAACCGAACCCCGGGGTCCATGTACCCAAGTGGGAGTGCGGAAGCCCATATACAACCGAACCCCAGGGTCCATGTACCCAAGTGGGAGTGCGGAAGCCCATATACAACCGAACCCCGGGGTCCATGTACCCAATAAGGAGTGCGGAAGCCCATATACAACCGAACCCCAGGGTCCATCCAAGTGGGAGTGCGGAAGCCCATATACAACCGAACCCCAGGGTCCATGTACCCAAGTGGGAGTGCGGAAGCCCATATACAACCGAACCCCGGGGTCCATGTACCCAAGTGGGAGTGCGGAAGCCCATATACAACCGAACCCCAGGGTCCATGTACCCAAGTGGGAGTGCGGAAGCCCATATACAACCGAACCCCAGGGTCCATGTACCCAAGTGGGAGTGCGGAAGCCCATATACAACCGAACCCCAGGGTCAATGTACCCAAGTGGGAGTGCGGAAGCCCATATACAACCGAACCCCAGGGTCCATGTACCCAAGTGGGAGTGCGGAAGCCCATATACAACCGAACCCCAGGGTCCATGTACCCAAGTGGGAGTGCGGAAGCCCATATACAACCGAACCCCAGGGTCCATGTACCCAAGTGGGAGTGCGGAAGCCCATATACAACCGAACCCCAGGGTCCATGTAGCCAAGTGGGAGTGCGGAAGCCTATATACAACCGAACCCCAGGGTCCATGTACCCAAGTGGGAGTGCGGAAGCCCATATACAACCGAACCCCAGGGTCCATGTACCCAAGTGGGAGTGCGGAAGCCCATATACAACCGAACCCCGGGGTCCATGTACCCAAGTGGGAGTGCGGAAGCCCATATACAACCGAACCCCAGGGTCCATGTACCCAAGTGGGAGTGCGGAAGCCCATATACAACCGAACCCCAGGGTCCATGTACCCAAGTGGGAGTGCGGAAGCCCATATACAACCGAACTCCAGGGTCCATGTACCCAATAAGGAGTGCGGAAGCCCATATACAACCGAACCCCAGGGTCCATGTACCCAAGTGGGAGTGCGGAAGCCCATATACAACCGAACCCCAGGGTCCATGTACCCAAGTGGGAGTGCGGAAGCCCATATACAACCGAACCCCAGGGTCCATGTACCCAAGTGGGAGTGCGGAAGCCCATATACAACCGAACCCCAAGGTACATGTACCCAAGTGGGAGTGCGGAAGCCCATATACAACCGAACCCCAGGGTCCATGTAGCCAAGTGGGAGTGCGGAAGCCCATATACAACCGAACCCCAGGGTCCATGTACCCAATAAGGAGTGCGGAAGCCCATATACAACCGAACCCCAGGGTCCATGTACCCAATAAGGAGTGCGGAAGCCCATATACAACCGAACCCCGGGGTCCATGTACCCAAGTGGGAGTGCGGAAGCCCATATACAACCGAACCCCAGGGTCCATGTACCCAATAAGGAGTGCGGAAGCCCATATACAACCGAACCCCAGGGTCCATCCAAGTGGGAGTGCGGAAGCCCATATACAACCGAACCCCAGGGTTCATGTACCCAAGTGAGAGTGCGGAAGCCCATATACAACCGAACCCCAGGGTCCATGTACCCAATAAGGAGTGCGGAAGCCCATATACAACCGAACCCCAGGGTCCATCCAAGTGGGAGTGCGGAAGCCCATATACAACCGAACCCCAGGGTTCATGTACCCAAGTGAGAGTGCGGAAGCCCATATACAACCGAACCCCAAGGTCCATGTACCCAAGTGGGAGTGCGGAAGCCCATATACAACCGAACCCCAGGGTCCATGTACCCAAGTGGGAGTGCGGAAGCCCATATACAACCGAACCCCTGGGTCCATGTACCCAATAAGGAGTGCGGAAGCCCATATACAACCGAACCCCAGGGTCCATGTACCCAATAAGGAGTGCGGAAGCCCATATACAACCGAACCCCAGGGTCCATGTACCCAATAAGGAGTGCGGAAGCCCATATACAACCGAACCCCAGGGTCCATGTACCCAAGTGGGAGTGCGGAAGCCCATATACAACCGAACCCCGGGGTCCATGTACCCAAGTGGGAGTGCGGAAGCCCATATACAACCGAACCCCAGGGTCCATGTACCCAAGTGGGAGTGCGGAAGCCCATATACAACCGAACCCCAGGGTCCATGTACCCAAGTGGGAGTGCGGAAGCCCATATACAACCGAACTCCAGGGTCCATGTACCCAATAAGGAGTGCGGAAGCCCATATACAACCGAACCCCAGGGTCCATGTACCCAAGTGGGAGTGCGGAAGCCCATATACAACCGAACCCCAGGGTCCATGTACCCAAGTGGGAGTGCGGAAGCCCATATACAACCGAACCCCAGGGTCCATGTACCCAAGTGGGAGTGCGGAAGCCCATATACAACCGAACCCCAGGGTCCATGTACCCAAGTGGGAGTGCGGAAGCCCATATACAACCGAACCCCAGGGTCCATGTAGCCAAGTGGGAGTGCGGAAGCCCATATACAACCGAACCCCAGGGTCCATGTACCCAATAAGGAGTGCGGAAGCCCATATACAACCGAACCCCAGGGTCCATGTACCCAATAAGGAGTGCGGAAGCCCATATACAACCGAACCCCGGGGTCCATGTACCCAAGTGGGAGTGCGGAAGCCCATATACAACCGAACCCCAGGGTCCATGTACCCAATAAGGAGTGCGGAAGCCCATATACAACCGAACCCCAGGGTCCATGTACCCAATAAGGAGTGCGGAAGCCCATATACAACCGAACCCCAGGGTCCATGTACCCAATAAGGAGTGCGGAAGCCCATATACAACCGAACCCCAGGGTCCATGTACCCAAGTGGGAGTGCGGAAGCCCATATACAACCGAACCCCAGGGTCCATGTACCCAATAAGGAGTGCGGAAGCCCATATACAACCGAACCCCAGGGTCCATGTACCCAAGTGGGAGTGCGGAAGCCCATATACAACCGAACCCCAGGGTCCATGTACCCAATAAGGAGTGCGGAAGCCCATATACAACCGAACCCCAGGGTCCATGTACCCAATAAGGAGTGCGGAAGCCCATATACAACCGAACCCCAGGGTCCATGTACCCAATAAGGAGTGCGGAAGCCCATATACAACCGAACCCCAGGGTCCATGTACCCAAGTAAGGAGTGCGGAAGCCCATATACAACCGAACCCCAGGGTCCATGTACCCAAGTGGGAGTGCGGAAGCCCATATACAACCGAACCCCAGGGTCCATGTACCCAAGTGGGAGTGCGGAAGCCCATATACAACCGAACCCCAGGGTCCATGTACCCAAGTGGGAGTGCGGAAGCCCATATACAACCGAACCCCAGGGTCCATGTACCCAAGTGGGAGTGCGGAAGCCCATATACAACCGAACCCCAGGGTCCATGTACCCAAGTGGGAGTGCGGAAGCCCATATACAACCGAACCCCGGGGTCCATGTACCCAATAAGGAGTGCGGAAGCCCATATACAACCGAACCCCAGGGTCCATGTACCCAATAAGGAGTGCGGAAGCCCATATACAACCGAACCCCAGGGTCCATGTACCCAATAAGGAGTGCGGAAGCCCATATACAACCGAACCCCAGGGTCCATGTACCCAATAAGGAGTGCGGAAGCCCATATACAACCGAACCCCAGGGTCCATGTACCCAATAAGGAGTGCGGAAGCCCATATACAACCGAACCCCAGGGTCCATGTACCCAATAAGGAGTGCGGAAGCCCATATACAACCGAACCCCAGGGTCCATGTACCCAATAAGGAGTGCGGAAGCCCATATACAACCGAACCCCAGGGTCCATGTACCCAATAAGGAGTGCGGAAGCCCATATACAACCGAACCCCAGGGTCCATGTACCCAATAAGGAGTGCGGAAGCCCATATACAACCGAACCCCAGGGTCCATGTACCCAAGTGAGGAGTGCGGAAGCCCATATACAACCGAACCCCAGGGTCCATGTACCCAATAAGGAGTGCGGAAGCCCATATACAACCGAACCCCAGGGTCCATGTACCCAAGTAAGGAGTGCGGAAGCCCATATACAACCGAACCCCAGGGTCCATGTACCCAAGTGGGAGTGCGGAAGCCCATATACAACCGAACCCCGGGGTCCATGTACCCAAGTGGGAGTGCGGAAGCCCATATACAACCGAACCCCAGGGTCCATGTACCCAAGTGGGAGTGCGGAAGCCCATATACAACCGAACCCCAGGGTCCATGTACCCAAGTGAGGAGTGCGGAAGCCCATATACAACCGAACCCCAGGGTCCATGTACCCAAGTGGGAGTGCGGAAGCCCATATACAACCGAACCCCGGGGTCCATGTACCCAAGTGGGAGTGCGGAAGCCCATATACAACCGAACCCCAGGGTCCATGTACCCAAGTGGGAGTGCGGAAGCCCATATACAACCGAACCCCAGGGTCCATGTACCCAAGTGGGAGTGCGGAAGCCCATATACAACCGAACCCCAGGGTCCATGTACCCAAGTGGGAGTGCGGAAGCCCATATACAACCGAACCCCAGGGTCCATGTAGCCAAGTGGGAGTGCGGAAGCCCATATACAACCGAACCCCAGGGTCCATGTACCCAAGTAGGGAGTGCGGAAGCCCATATACAACCGAACCCCAGGGTCCATGTACCCAAGTGGGAGTGCGGAAGCCCATATACAACCGAACCCCAGGGTCCATGTACCCAATAAGGAGTGCGGAAGCCCATATACAACCGAACCCCAGGGTCCATGTACCCAAGTGGGAGTGCGGAAGCCCATATACAACCGAACCCCAGGGTCCATGTACCCAAGTGGGAGTGCGGAAGCCCATATACAACCGAACCCCAGGGTCCATGTACCCAATAAGGAGTGCGGAAGCCCATATACAACCGAACCCCAGGGTCCATGTACCCAAGTAAGGAGTGCGGAAGCCCATATACAACCGAACTCCAGGGTCCATGTACCCAATAAGGAGTGCGGAAGCCCATATACAACCGAACCCCAGGGTCCATGTACCCAAGTGGGAGTGCGGAAGCCCATATACAACCGAACTCCAGGGTCCATGTACCCAAGTGGGAGTGCGGAAGCCCATATACAACCGAACCCCAGGGTCCATGTACCCAAGTGGGAGTGCGGAAGCCCATATACAACCGAACCCCAGGGTCCATGTACCCAAGTGGGAGTGCGGAAGCCCATATACAACCGAACCCCAGGGTCCATGTACCCAAGTGGGAGTGCGGAAGCCCATATACAACCGAACCCCAGGGTCCATGTACCCAAGTGGGAGTGCGGAAGCCCATATACAACCGAACCCCAGGGTCCATGTACCCAAGTGGGAGTGCGGAAGCCCATATACAACCGAACTCCAGGGTCCATGTACCCAATAAGGAGTGCGGAAGCCCATATACAACCGAACCCCGGGGTCCATGTACCCAAGTGGGAGTGCGGAAGCCCATATACAACCGAACCCCGGGGTCCATGTACCCAAGTGGGAGTGCGGAAGCCCATATACAACCGAACCCCAGGGTCCATCCAAGTGGGAGTGCGGAAGCCCATATACAACCGAACCCCAGGGTCCATGTACCCAAGTGGGAGTGCGGAAGCCCATATACAACCGAACCCCAGGGTCCATACCAAGTGGGAGTGCGGAAGCCCATATACAACCGAACCCCAGGGTTCATGTACCCAAGTGGGAGTGCGGAAGCCCATATACAACCGAACCCCAGGGTCCATGTACCCAATAAGGAGTGCGGAAGCCCATATACAACCGAACCCCAGGGTCCATGTACCCAAGTGGGAGTGCGGAAGCCCATATACAACCGAACCCCAGGGTCCATGTACCCAATAAGGAGTGCGGAAGCCCATATACAACCGAACCCCAGGGTCCATGTACCCAATAAGGAGTGCGGAAGCCCATATACAACCGAACCCCAGGGTCCATGTACCCAAGTGGGAGTGCGGAAGCCTATATACAACCGAACCCCAGGGTTCATGTACCCAAGTGGGAGTGCGGAAGCCCATATACAACCGAACCCCAGGGTCCATGTACCCAAGTGGGAGTGCGGAAGCCCATATACAACCGAACCCCAGGGTCCATGTACCCAAGTGGGAGTGCGGAAGCCCATATACAACCGAACCCCAGGGTCCATGTACCCAAGTGGGAGTGCGGAAGCCCATATACAACCGAACCCCAGGGTCCATGTACCCAAGTGGGAGTGCGGAAGCCCATATACAACCGAACCCCAGGGTCCATGTACCCAATAAGGAGTGCGGAAGCCCATATACAACCGAACCCCAGGGTCCATGTACCCAATAAGGAGTGCGGAAGCCCATATACAACCGAACCCCAGGGTCCATGTACCCAAGTGGGAGTGCGGAAGCCTATATACAACCGAACCCCAGGGTTCATGTACCCAAGTGGGAGTGCGGAAGCCCATATACAACCGAACCCCAGGGTCCATGTACCCAATAAGGAGTGCGGAAGCCCATATACAACCGAACCCCAGGGTCCATGTACCCAATAAGGAGTGCGGAAGCCCATATACAACCGAACCCCAGGGTCCATGTACCCAAGTGGGAGTGCGGAAGCCTATATACAACCGAACCCCAGGGTTCATGTACCCAAGTGGGAGTGCGGAAGCCCATATACAACCGAACCCCAGGGTCCATGTACCCAATAAGGAGTGCGGAAGCCCATATACAACCGAACCCCAGGGTCCATGTACCCAAGTGGGAGTGCGGAAGCCTATATACAACCGAACCCCAGGGTTCATGTACCCAAGTGGGAGTGCGGAAGCCCATATACAACCGAACCCCAGGGTCCATGTACCCAAGTGGGAGTGCGGAAGCCCATATACAACCGAACCCCAGGGTTCATGTACCCAAGTGGGAGTGCGGAAGCCCATATACAACCGAACCCCAGGGTTCATGTACCCAAGTGGGAGTGCGGAAGCCCATATACAACCGAACTCCAGGGTCCATGTACCCAATAAGGAGTGCGGAAGCCCATATACAACCGAACCCCAGGGTCCATGTACCCAAGTGGGAGTGCGGAAGCCCATATACAACCGAACCCCAGGGTCCATGTACCCAAGTGGGAGTGCGGAAGCCCATATACAACCGAACCCCAGGGTCCATGTACCCAAGTGGGAGTGCGGAAGCCCATATACAACCGAACCCCAGGGTCCATGTACCCAAGTGGGAGTGCGGAAGCCCATATACAACCGAACCCCAGGGTCCATGTACCCAAGTGGGAGTGCGGAAGCCCATATACAACCGAACCCCAGGGTCCATGTACCCAAGTGGGAGTGCGGAAGCCCATATACAACCGAACCCCAGGGTCCATGTACCCAAGTGGGAGTGCGGAAGCCCATATACAACCGAACCCCAGGGTCCATGTACCCAAGTGGGAGTGCGGAAGCCCATATACAACCGAACCCCAGGGTCCATGTACCCAATAAGGAGTGCGGAAGCCCATATACAACCGAACCCCAGGGTCCATGTACCCAAGTGGGAGTGCGGAAGCCCATATACAACCGAACCCCAGGGTCCAGCCAAGTGGGAGTGCGGAAGCCCATATACAACCGAACCCCAGGGTCCATGTACCCAATAAGGAGTGCGGAAGCCCATATACAACCGAACCCCGGGGTCCATGTACCCAAGTGGGAGTGCGGAAGCCCATATACAACCGAACCCCAGGGTCCATGTACCCAATAAGGAGTGCGGAAGCCCATATACAACCGAACCCCAGGGTCCATGTACCCAAGTGGGAGTGCGGAAGCCCATATACAACCGAACCCCAGGGTCCATGTACCCAAGTGGGAGTGCGGAAGCCCATATACAACCGAACCCCAGGGTCCATGTACCCAAGTGGGAGTGCGGAAGCCCATATACAACCGAACCCCAGGGTCCATGTAGCCAAGTGGGAGTGCGGAAGCCCATATACAACCGAACCCCAGGGTCCAGCCAAGTGGGAGTGCGGAAGCCCATATACAACCGAACCCCAGGGTCCATGTACCCAATAAGGAGTGCGGAAGCCCATATACAACCGAACCCCAGGGTCCATGTACCCAAGTGAGAGTGCGGAAGCCCATATACAACCGAACCCCAGGGTCCATGTACCCAATAAGGAGTGCGGAAGCCCATATACAACCGAACCCCAGGGTCCATGTACCCAAGTGGGAGTGCGGAAGCCCATATACAACCGAACCCCAGGGTCCATGTACCCAAGTGGGAGTGCGGAAGCCCATATACAACCGAACCCCAGGGTCCATGTACCGAAGTGGGAGTGCGGAAGCCCATATACAACCGAACCCCAGGGTCCATGTACCCAAGTGGGAGTGCGGAAGCCCATATACAACCGAACCCCGGGGTCCATGTACCCAAGTGGGAGTGCGGAAGCCCATATACAACCGAACCCCAGGGTCCATGTACCCAATAAGGAGTGCGGAAGCCCATATACAACCGAACTCCAAGGTCCATGTACCCAAGTGGGAGTGCGGAAGCCCATATACAACCGAACCCCAGGGTCCAGCCAAGTGGGAGTGCGGAAGCCCATATACAACCGAACCCCAGGGTCCATGTACCCAAGTGGGAGTGCGGAAGCCCATATACAACCGAACCCCAGGGTCAATGTACCCAAGTGGGAGTGCGGAAGCCCATATACAACCGAACCCCAGGGTCCATGTACCCAATAAGGAGTGCGGAAGCCCATATACAACCGAACCCCAGGGTCCATGTACCCAAGTGGGAGTGCGGAAGCCCATATACAACCGAACCCCAGGGTCCATGTACCCAAGTGGGAGTGCGGAAGCCCATATACAACCGAACCCCAGGGTCCATGTACCCAAGTGGGAGTGCGGAAGCCCATATACAACCGAACCCCAGGGTCCATGTACCCAAGTGGGAGTGCGGAAGCCCATATACAACCGAACCCCAGGGTCCATGTACCCAAGTGGGAGTGCGGAAGCCCATATACAACCGAACCCCAGGGTCCATGTACCCAAGTGGGAGTGCGGAAGCCCATATACAACCGAACCCCAGGGTCCATGTACCCAAGTGGGAGTGCGGAAGCCCATATACAACCGAACCCCAGGGTCCATGTACCCAAGTGGGAGTGCGGAAGCCCATATACAACCGAACCCCAGGGTCCATGTACCCAAGTGGGAGTGCGGAAGCCCATATACAACCGAACCCCGGGGTCCATGTACCAAAGTGGGAGTGCGGAAGCCCATATACAACCGAACCCCAGGGTCCATGTACCCAAGTGGGAGTGCGGAAGCCCATATTTATTATTATTTATTATTTATTATTAAACTTTATGTTATATAGATAACAAAGACAATGCACGCAGGTGTTGATAACCATATTGTAGTGCACGCCTGTGATATAACTGACCGTTACTTAATGTAGGCCTACTGTAAGCAAAACAACGTATTATAGGCTACACATATGATATTATATAATACATAAATTGATAATAATATAATGTTATGGCAGAAAATAAACTAACTAAATTAAACTGATAATAGTGACACTACAATATACCTATATACTTAATCAGTATGGTTAACAGTACCAAAACTAATATTGCTTGGATTCCGCTACGATATTTATAAACAACTGTTAAACTCCCGACAACGTGAACAGTGACAACATGTCATGTATGTACATGGGTTATCGCAGTCAAATATGGGCATCCTTACTCGACTGTAATGCAAAAACAGTTGACGTTTAAATACTGAAAGCTTCTTGATTTTCCGGATTGCAAGAGGTAGATTATTCCACTCCTTCCCAATCCGGTTACAGAAAGAAGCATAAAACGTTTCAGTATGGCAAAGATTACCGAATATTCTAGGATCCACGTCCCAGCTACGTTCTCTAATAGCAGGTAGTGCAACGTCAAAGCGATTATAGACAACACCATGATAAAATAGGAGATCTAAGATCTCTTTCCGATAGCAAATTGGAGTTAGATTTAAATTGCCTAACCTCTCGCTGTATGAGAGATCATGCTGATACCCACAAAGGCTGCGAGTTACACGTCGCTGAACCCCTTCCAGTCGAAGGCGGTTATGTTTGATGTGTGTGTCCCACACTGGACTGGCGTACTCCAATTTACTACGGCACAACGAAACAAATAACTTTTTCATTAGTTCACCATGTGAACTATCACACACTCTCCTTATCATAAACCAAGTTTTATTTGTCCTACCAACAACGTCATCAATGTGCGCTGACCAATCTAGGTTCCCAGTGATTTTCAAACCTAGATCGGTGAAACTAGTTACACGACCCAGTGGGTGGCCCCTCAAATTATAAAAATATAAATTTGGGAATTTCTTCCTAGTTATAGTTAGCACCTTGCATTTGTTAGTGTTAAAACTCATACCCCATGTCTCGCTCCAAACAAGTAATTTATCTAAGCTGCCTTGTAGGTCCCAGCAGTCTGTAACAGATTTTATTTCAGAGAAAAGCTTAGAGTCATCAGCATAAAGAGAAACCGTGTGGTCTCTTTCTGCCACACGCGGCATGTCATTGATATACATACTGAACAAAATGGGCCCCAACAAGGACCCCTGTGGGACCCCTGACCGCACATCTAGCCAATAGGAAACTGAGCCATTGTGTGACACACATTGCCTACGGTTTGATAAATATGATTCCATCAATTTCAGTATTGCACCACTAAAACCAAAGCTTTTTAGCTTATGAATCAATAACGTATGAGGTACACTATCAAATGCCTTGGAAAAATCCAAGTACAGCACATCTACCTGCCCACCATTATCTAAAATCTTACCAATAGTATGATATGCACCAATGAGCTGAGTCACTGTTGAGCGACCAGCACAGAAACCATGTTGACTAAGAGAGACCATGTTGATGTGATCGCATAAACATCGTTCATATACTTTAGATATAACTGACAACAAAGACACTGGCCTATAGTTGTCAGCAATATTACGCTCTAGCTTCTTATATACGGGAATAACCACTGCACTCTTCCAAGCCTCAGGAAAAATACCTGTCGCCAGTGACAAATTAAATATATTGCACAATGACTCACTTAATTCACCTGCACACTGAATTAGAACAATGGGTGGAATTGCATCAAAGCCTGCAGCCTTGTTGCTATTTAATGATCGTAAAATCTTGAGCACATGTTGTGGAGAAAAGCATGTGCTTTCCAGATTACAATTCCGCCAACTAAAAATGTATGGTAGCACAGATGCGGACAATGGTTCACTAAAATTTGAGAAAAACGTGTCATTGAATTTACAAGCAATATCGTAATCAGATGTAAGTACTCCATCCCTGTGCTTTATAACAGCTGGTGAAGCACTA
>JAUCBJ010007017.1:0-39853 GCA_032718475.1 Nemertoderma westbladi | reverse complement strand
GTTGGAAAGAGTATGCGAACAATGTTAGAGGAGGTAAGTTGGAAAGAAACGAACAATGTTAGAGGAGGTAAGTTGGAAAGAGTATGCGAACAATGTTAGAGGAGGTAAGTTGGAAAGAAACGAGCAATGTTAGAGGAGGTGAGTTGGAAAGAGTATGCAAACAATGTTAGAGAAGGTAAGTTGGAAAGAGTATGCGAACAATGTTAGAGAAGGTAAGTTGGAAAGAGTATGCGAACAATGTTAGAGAAGGTAAGTTGGAAAGAGTATGCGAACAATGTTAGAGAAGGTAAGTTGGAAAGAGTATGCGAACAATATTAGAGGAGGTAAGTTGGAAAGAGTATGCGAACAATGTTAGAGGAGGTAAGTTGGAAAGAGTATGGGAACAATGTTAGAGGAGGTAAGTTGGAAAGAGTATGCGAACAATGTTAGAGGAGGTAAGTTGGAAAGAGTATGCGAACAATGTTAGAGGAGGTAAGTTGGAAAGAGTATGGGAACAATGTTAGAGGAGGTAAGTTGGAAAGAGTATGCGAACAATGTTAGAGGAGGTAAGTTGGAAAGAGTATGCGAACAATGTTAGAGGAGGTAAGTTGGAAAGAAACGAACAATGTTAGAGGAGGTAAGTTGGAAAGAGTATGCGAACAATGTTAGAGGAGGTAAGTTGGAAAGAAACGAGCAATGTTAGAGGAGGTGAGTTGGAAAGAGTATGCGAACAATGTTAGAGAAGGTAAGTTGGAAAGAGTATCCGAACAATGTTAGAGAAGGTAAGTTTGAAAGAGTATGCGAACAATGTTAGAGAAGGTAAGTTGGAAAGAGTATGCAAACAATGTTAGAGAAGGTAAGTTGGAAAGAGTATGCGAACAATATTAGAGAAGGTAAGTTGGAAAGAGTATGCGAACAATATTAGAGGAGGTAAGTTGGAAAGAGTATGCGAACAATGTTAGAGGAGGTAAGTTGGAAAGAGTATGCGAACAATGTTAGAGGAGGTAAGTTGGAAAGAGTATGCGAACAATGTTAGAGAAGGTAAGTTGGAAAGAGTATGCGAACAATGTTAGAGAAGGTAAGTTGGAAAGAAACGAACAATGTTAGAGGAGGTAAGTTGGAAAGAGTATGCGAACAATGTTAGAGGAGGTAAGTTGGAAAGAGTATGCGAACAATGTTAGAGGAGGTAAGTTGGAAAGAGTATGCGAACAATGTTAGAGAAGGTAAGTTGGAAAGAGTATGCGAACAATGTTAGAGAAGGTAAGTTGGAAAGAAACGAACAATGTTAGAGGAGGTAAGTTGGAAAGAGTATGCGAACAATGTTAGAGGAGGTAAGTTGAAAAGAGTATGCGAACAATGTTAGAGGAGGTAAGTTGGAAAGAGTATGCGAACAATGTTAGAGGAGGTAAGTTGGAAAGAGTATGCGAACAATGTTAGAGGAGGTAAGTTGGAAAGAGTATGCGAACAATGTTAGAGGAGGTAAGTTGGAAAGAGTATGGGAACAATGTTAGAGGAGGTAAGTTGGAAAGAGTATGCGAACAATGTTAGAGGAGGTAAGTTGGAAAGAGTATGGGAACAATGTTAGAGGAGGTAAGTTGGAAAGAAACGAACAATGTTAGAGGAGGTAAGTTGGAAAGAGTATGCGAACAATGTTAGAGGAGGTAAGTTGGAAAGAGTATGCGAACAATGTTAGAGGAGGTAAGTTGGAAAGAGTATGCGAACAATGTTAGAGGAGGTAAGTTGGAAAGAGTATGCGAACAATGTTAGAGAAGGTAAGTTGGAAAGAGTATGCGAACAATGTTAGAGGAGGTAAGTTGGAAAGAGTATGCGAACAATGTTAGAGAAGGTAAGTTGGAAAGAAATGAGCAATGTTAGAGGAGGTAAGTTGGAAAGAGTATGCGAACAATGTTAGAGGAGGTAAGTTGGAAAGAGTATGCGAACAATGTTAGAGGAGGTAAGTTCGAAAGAAACGAACAATGTTAGAGGAGGTGAGTTGGAAAGAGTATGCGAACAATGTTAGAGGAGGTAAGTTGGAAAGAGTATGCGAACAATGTTAGAGAAGGTAAGTTGGAAAGAAACGAACAATGTTAGAGGAGGTAAGTTGGAAAGAGTATGCGAACAATGTTAGAGAAGGTAAGTTGGAAAGAGTATGCGAAAAATGTTAGAGGAGGTAAGTTGGAAAGAAACGAACAATGTTAGAGGAGGTAAGTTGGAAAGAGTATGCGAACAATGTTAGAGAAGGTAAGTTGGAATGAGTATGCGAAAAATGTTAGAGGAGGTAAGTTGGAAAGAGTATGCGAACAATGTTAGAGGAGGTAAGTTCGAAAGAAACGAACAATGTTAGAGGAGGTGAGTTGGAAAGAGTATGCGAACAATGTTAGAGGAGGTGAGTTGGAAAGAGTATGCGAACAATGTTAGAGGAGGTAAGTTGGAAAGAGTATGCGAACAATGTTAGAGGAGGTGAGTTGGAAAGAGTATGCGAACAATGTTAGAGGAGGTAAGTTGGAAAGAGTATGCGAACAATGTTAGAGGAGGTAAGTTCGAAAGAAACGAACAATGTTAGAGGAGGTGAGTTGGAAAGAGTATGCGAACAATGTTAGAGGAGGTGAGTTGGAAAGAGTATGCGAACAATGTTAGAGGAGGTAAGTTGGAAAGAGTATGCGAACAATGTTAGAGGAGGTGAGTTGGAAAGAGTATGCGAACAATGTTAGAGGAGGTAAGTTGGAAAGAGTATGCGAACAATGTTAGAGGAGGTAAGTTGGAAAGAGTATGCGAACAATGTTAGAGGAGGTAAGTTGGAAAGAAACGAGCAATGTTAAAGGAGGTAAGTTGGAAAGAGTATGCGAACAATGTTAGAGAAGGTAAGTTGGAAAGAGTATGCGAACAATGTTAGAGAAGGTAAGTTGGAAAGAAACGAACAATGTTAGAGGAGGTAAGTTGGAAAGAGTATGCGAACAATGTTAGAGAAGGTAAGTTGGAAAGAGTATGCGAAAAATGTTAGAGGAGGTAAGTTGGAAAGAGTATGCGAACAATGTTAGAGGAGGTAAGTTCGAAAGAAACGAACAATGTTAGAGGAGGTGAGTTGGAAAGAGTATGCGAACAATGTTAGAGGAGGTGAGTTGGAAAGAGTATGCGAACAATGTTAGAGGAGGTAAGTTGGAAAGAGTATGCGAACAATGTTAGAGGAGGTGAGTTGGAAAGAGTATGCGAACAATGTTAGAGGAGGTAAGTTGGAAAGAGTATGCGAACAATGTTAGAGGAGGTAAGTTGGAAAGAGTATGCGAACAATGTTAGAGGAGGTAAGTTGGAAAGAAACGAGCAATGTTAAAGGAGGTAAGTTGGAAAGAGTATGCGAACAATGTTAGTGAAGGTAAGTTGGAAAGAAACGAACAATGTTAAAGGAGGTAAGTTGGAAAGAGTATGCGAACAATGTTAGAGAAGGTAAGTTGGAAAGAAACGAACAATGTTAGAGGAGGTGAGTTGGAAAGAGTATGCGAACAATGTTAGAGGAGGTAAGTTGGAAAGAGTATGCGAACAATGTTAGAGGAGGTAAGTTGGAAAGAGTATGCGAACAATGTTAGAGGAGGTAAGTTGGAAAGAAACGAGCAATGTTAAAGGAGGTAAGTTGGAAAGAGTATGCGAACAATGTTAGTGAAGGTAAGTTGGAAAGAAACGAACAATGTTAAAGGAGGTAAGTTGGAAAGAGTATGCGAACAATGTTAGAGAAGGTAAGTTGGAAAGAAACGAACAATGTTAGAGGAGGTAAGTTGGAAAGAGTATGCGAATAATGTTAGAGGAGGTAAGTTGGAAAGAGTATGCGAACAGTGTTAGAGGAGGTAAGTTGGAAAGAGTATGCGAACAATGTTAGAGGAGGTAAGTTCGAAAGAAACGAACAATGTTAGAGGAGGTGAGTTGGAAAGAGTATGCGAACAATGTTAGAGGAGGTGAGTTGGAAAGAGTATGCGAACAATGTTAGAGGAGGTAAGTTGGAAAGAGTATGCGAACAATGTTAGAGGAGGTAAGTTGGAAAGAAACGAGCAATGTTAAAGGAGGTAAGTTGGAAAGAGTATGCGAACAATGTTAGTGAAGGTAAGTTGGAAAGAAACGAACAATGTTAAAGGAGGTAAGTTGGAAAGAGTATGCGAACAATGTTAGAGAAGGTAAGTTGGAAAGAGTATGCGAACAATGTTAGAGAAGGTAAGTTGGAAAGAGTATGCGAACAATGTTAGAGGAGGTGAGTTGGAAAGAAACGAACAATGTTAGAGGAGGTAAGTTGGAAAGAGTATGCGAACAATGTTAGAGAAGGTAAGTTGGAAAGAAACGAGCAATGTTAGAGGAGGTGAGTTGGAAAGAGTATGCGAACAATGTTAGAGGAGGTAAGTTGGAAAGAGTATGCGAACAATGTTAGAGGAGGTAAGTTGGAAAGAGTATGCGAACAATGTTAGAGGAGGTAAGTTGGAAAGAGTATGCGAACAATGTTAGAGGAGGTAAGTTGGAAAGAGTATGCGAACAATGTTAGAGGAGGTAAGTTGGAAAGAGTATGCGAACAATGTTAGAGAAGGTAAGTTGGAAAGAAACGAGCAATGTTAGAGGAGGTGAGTTGGAAAGAGTATGCGAACAATGTTAGAGGAGGTAAGTTGGAAAGAGTATGCGAACAATGTTAGAGAAGGTAAGTTGGAAAGAAACGAGCAATGTTAGAGGAGGTGAGTTGGAAAGAGTATGCGAACAATGTTAGAGGAGGTAAGTTGGAAAGAGTATGCGAACAATGTTAGAGGAGGTAAGTTGGAAAGAGTATGCGAACAATGTTAGAGGAGGTAAGTTGGAAAGAGTATGCGAACAATCTTAGAGGAGGTAAGTTGGAAAGAGTATGGGAACAATGTTAGAGGAGGTGAGTTGGAAAGAGTATGCGAACAATGTTAGAGGAGGTAAGTTGGAAAGAGTATGCGAACAATGTTAGAGGAGGTAAGTTGGAAAGAGTATGCGAACAATGTTAGAGGAGGTAAGTTGGAAAGAGTATGCGAACAATGTTAGAGGAGGTAAGTTGGAAAGAAACGAACAATGTTAGAGGAGGTAAGTTGGAAAGAGTATGCGAACAATGTTAGAGGAGGTAAGTTGGAAAGAGTATGCGAACAATGTTAGAGGAGGTAAGTTGGAAAGAGTATGCGAACAATGTTAGAGGAGGTAAGTTGGAAAGAGTATGCGAACAATGTTAGAGGAGGTAAGTTGGAAAGAGTATGCGAACAATGTTAGAGGAGGTAAGTTGAAAAGAAAATTTACAACATGATTTACATGCAATATCCTGGCAACTCAATATCTTAATATAACCAACTAACGATTTCGAGGTTAATCGTTTGATCCACTTCTGGCAGGTTCCGTGATCGAACCTGGAGGAGAGGCATATTAAATTTTCGTTGTTTACTTTACTTATTTCTAACCCCTAAGGTAGTCCCGAAATTATAACCCAGAAAGCAGAAATTAAATATTAACCAAAATTATACTTACATAATGGAAGGACATCATACCTAGTTGCAATGTCTTCTTAATGTGTGTTTCCGCAGTACTAAATTTTTATTGTATTATGTAGACATATTTGTAACTGGCCTAGCACCCTGTGCCTTCTTGCCTCCACCTGGATTTGGTTTAATGTTATTTTTTGGGTTTTTTTATCTATGAGTTTGCATTTTTTATGGGTGGATTAATATGGTATCTCGCTATACGTTGAGCATATATTCTTTCACATGCAAACTATAAATTGCACATTATTGTAAATGATGTTGCTGCTGTTGATGATGAACGTTTCTTATGTTGATAATGTTTTTTTTCCTTATTTAGGTTTTGGATTATTGGTTGAAATACAATGAATCCGTAGATAGTTTGCAGAAATGGTTGGACACAGCAGAACCAATGGTACATAGGCCAGACGAGGTTGGTACATCGGCCGGACGAGGTACAATCCATACCATATATTATGCATCAACTATATATATTTCATTGTTCAGTTAATATTAATATTTAATTATAGATTTATCATGTTACAAACAAATCTGTTATTTCATATTCATAATATTTATTCATTCCCATGGTGAGCTATTCGCCGAAAATAGAAATAAAAAGTCACACAAATAAATCATACCCAAGTAGCTCTAACGTTGTTTAAAAGGATAGGTTTGACTAAGTTTTCCAATACACGTTTACTTGGCAGCCAGTCTGACAAGAGCTCATTTCAGAAGCTCAAATCAGCCAACGGTGACTCTTTAACCATCCCACCGTTTATTCGATTTCATTTTCAAATATCTGACAAATAAATCGACCCTACCAATCTGTTTGAATTCTTCGCGATCGGTTGTGGTTTTATGATTTTAGGAACAGAAACAATTCTTCGCGAATTTGAAACATTGGCAGCGAATTCACACGGAAATGAACAGCTGCGGCAACTTCCTCATTGATTGCACTGACGACGAAGTTGCATTGGATATCAAACATCAGCTTCTCCTACTCAACTCTAGATGGCGTGATATATTCGATTGCGTGCGGGTTTACATGAGAGCTGACGAGGTATCAAGGTAAGTTGGTTTAGGCTGAAACGGTTACGGTTCAAACATATGAAAAAATGACTTAACTACACAGCAAGTAATTTATTGCTTGGCGTTATATGTTTGCAAACAATCACCATAATTTTGAAGACACATTTACACATATCATTAATTCAGGACTTACTGGTTGAGTCTATGATTTATTTGTTGATGGAATGCAAGACAGTAAAGTTTTGCAACAACTTTAATTTGCTACTAAATTACCAAACTGCTCCAAAATTCATTAAGATTACATATATATTTTTCTAGACTAATGGAAGAATATAATACAAGTGTGGATAAACTAGAGTCTTGGATAGAAGACGCGGACATCTTGCTCAATGGCAATGTCCTCTGCGCCTACTTCCCTGTCAAATACAACATTGAAGACCTCGAGAACGTCAGAGAAGAAATTACTGAAATGGAAACACTATTTAAAACGACATCGATGGGAGGTATGTTATTTGGGATTGTAAGGAAACAGAAGCTATAAACGTTTTCAGAAATATGGTCTAGAAATTGTTTGTTTTAAGAGGAGATTAATTTAACTCAAAAATGGTTATGTTTAATTCAGTTTTCAGCGAAAGGGATTTTTATTTTAACTTCTTATAAAGAAGGGGTTTGAATACTTGTGTGTTTCTTGTGTAATCAGATATAACAGGGTTACGTTTGATGTGATGTGATTGTAATATACGTACATACAGAAGAAAGTTGGATCAATTAGACTGGTAGGTGGTAGGCCCCTACGTCAAATTGACTGATACTTACACTTATTATTTTTTGAACCAGGGTATAGACCCTATTTTTCAACATAATATTATTTAACCCTAATATATTTATAAAGCGCTTACACAAGTAGCCTATTAAACATATCACTTACTTAGTATACCTGACCCTATAGGAATTCTGTCCTGTGTCACTGTTCACTCGTGTTTATTGTAATTCTTCAGCGCAATCCATGGTAAAAGATTTATCTCCTGAAGCTGTTTCATCCATGCTCAACACGCTTAAAATGATCAAAGACAGATTGCTTGGCATACGGACTGCAGCTGGAGATCAAATCAGGATGTTTAGTGAAATATCTCCACCTCTAAACGATATTCATGATTGCATAGGTTTGTAAATATATATGACAACTATAAACATAGCAACCATAAAAAACGTTTTTATACTCTCTCAATTAATAAACCATAAACTATCTTGTCAGGTCTTTATTGTGCAGTTAATTTTGTGAAGTTATTGTGCAGTTGTTGTTAATGTTTTGTATGTAAATGTAATATTGTTATGTCGGATAAGCCGGCAATGGCTGGGAGTATGAATGATACCCATGACATTAAAAACAATTCAATCAAATATAATCTGATGCAACATTACAGAATAATATATTATTCTGTATATCAGTATAAAAATATATAAGAGTAGGGAACAGCAAACAGTATCATATATTGTTTAGTAGTGGTTCGGGTCAAATATGCATTGCGGACGGGCTCAGACTTCGTGGCTCGCCCCATCTGATACGAATACTGTATGTCACTTTGGAAATTTATAAATTAAATACAAAATAATTTGAATCAATATGATGCAATATACTTTATATATAATCCTTTCTACTAATACAGGCAAAATTACACCCTGGGCTAATCGAGGGCTTGATCTTCTGGATAAACTTGAAGTCCGGGGAACCGAAACAGAGGCCCTGCAAAGATACGCAAAGTTTTTCAACACATCTGACGAGAAATACTACAGGGGTCTAGTCGATAACATGCTGAGTGCGAGAGAGGAAGTCAGGAGAGCTAACATTACCACTGGTGCTTTAGATAAAGAATATATGGAGAACACAGTTAATGAAACTGTAGATCTGTGAGTATATTATTTACATTGTAGGCCTATACTGTATAAACAGTACTGTACACAGTACAAAAACAAAACACTGAAAATGGGTGGAATTTACTTATAGTTTTACAGAAAAGAACAAGTTAAGTGTATGTAACATCAAGACAGTACAGTTGTACAGTCCAACAATAATACCTAACCATTCACACAAAATGCACCAAACTTTTTATGATAGGTCACTTTTTAAACCAGTTCAAACTGTAATATATGTAAATTACTAGTACAAATTACTACAATGGAATTAATAATTATAAAATTTATAAGAGACTTTATATTAACATCTGCGCTCATCCATGTATCCAAAAGATGATATTTCTTCTAATCCTACATTTTGAGGTCAATTAATTAATATGGGTGTTAGTCCACTGAAAATTAATCTCAGAAAAAACATATTGAATTAAATCGTTTTTCCCAATATATGTTTTTGTAAATATGTTTGTGTAAATCTGTTTGTAACTTTTGGAATTTAATTCGACTGTACGTACAAGGTCGGTGGTCGCAGATAAACGTAAATTATAAATCGTCCGATTCTGGGGGTGGCACACTCGGTTCTGCTATTGGGTAGTCCGGCATGTTGCACTTAGTTACCGTGGAAACTGCATCTTCTTGCTCCTGGGTGGTCATCTCGGGATCCAGACCACAGCATCTCTGAAAATATATTTACAGTCAGTTGTAACGGCTGAAAAATATTTATTTATTAAGGTGACGGTATCATAAGATAATCGCACGAAAACTCTATACAGTACAATTATATTTTGATTTGAAACCACAGCAGAACATAATTTTGTTGAAAACGGTAATTATTCGCTAAAGAAGCATGATGAAATTTAAATGGAATTAATATTATACAGTGTTTTACACGGCCATTTATAGCTTGGGCACAACGTTGGTGGAAACTAATTAGCCACAGTAATTTATTGAACAAAGTTGGGCGTTAGTTTAGTCAGATTTTATTCTTTCATTTTTAAAATTTATAAAATTATTATTTACAGCATCGGAATGTTGTCCCACACGCCCTAAATAAAAGCAGCAAGGCCAGACAGACATAGACCTACAGAACTCCATAGTTACAACGTACCTTGATACACCGTTGATTTGAGTCAGAGACTTGAGTCAGCGGAGACCCCAGACTCTGACACGTCCCGCTCAACATCCCCAACTTATCGCAGCTCGAACATCCGCCCTTGTAGTATACTACAGACGGGTTGGTCTCCTCGTAATAGACCCCCGTGTAGCAGTACTTGACTCCATCCCCGGTACACAAGCGGCTGTCGCCCGGCAACAGACCGTAACAAACGCCACCGCCATCTAGCGACATGTCGCAGAAATACTCGTAAGTGTAACATTCGATATCAACTCCTGCCGCTAGATGGAACACCAACAGGAAACTAAGGATAATAATTTCTTTTAAAAGGCGTGACATTTTATATTATATTTGTTAATGAATTAAAGAATGTAAAAAATTTAAAAACTTATGATGAGAGGAAATTCCTAATTTACAATCACATTTTTACTTAAAAATACTTCGCACAGTGACTCAATCGTACATATTATGTAAACGTATAAATCACCCTGTATTCCTACAGATATGACGCATAATTATTGTACAAAGAGAAGCAATATGCTACGATGTGTGTGTATGGTATATATATACATACAGTTTATATAGGCGGGTCTCCATATTGGGGGGGGGGGGGGGGGGGGGGGGGTTATCGATTGCTTACGATTGCCTATTATTATATGGGAGTTGCACCGCAATGGCGTTATATGTAACGCGTACGAATTCCCCCATTCATTTGGGATCCAGATGGCATCCAAACAAGCATCTCCTCTGCATTTCATTATTGCAAACGGGAGGCATTCTAGTCCAGGAGATATAAAATTATTCTGGCAGTCTGGGAAACATGTAAACAAAGTGTCTGGTATTACTTTTGGTGGATATTAGCTACCGACACAATTCTTTAATACCGACACAATTAATAAGGTAAATTATTAGAATTTATGAATTCTTATTCTTATTTTTATTCTTATTCATCAACATTTACCGCACAAAGACATGCAATAAATTGAATAATACATAATATAATATAATAATTGTGAAATACTGGGAGTAAATAAAATAATAATAACTATTATGGTGTTCACGGTATCATGCATGCAATGTGCAGATGGTGGACAGACGGGTAGTCCCTTACACTATCCACCATTAAGAATATAAAAAAAAATGTAAAGAGCTATGTAAAAATACTGAACCTACCAATTACTAAGTACTGACACTGAACTGCAAAATTTAAGTTGAAGTTAAGGTTGGAAGTTTACTAAATCAAATAATGCTATGATACTAGACTAAAATAAGCTGACAATTATCCTACTGTTGTAGTGTATGCATGCATGCAAAATAGATACTGCAAAATATTTATTATTATAATGTATTGTATAAAAGGAGATGTAGAGCGTACGCGAAATAATTAAACTAAATCTATAGATTTGGATACTAGGCCTTGGAGCAACCTACGTAGATCCATTCAAAAGATGTTGCCTTAGGTGTTTTTTTTTAATATTTATTCTGGCGCTCTGCCTTACAGATGTTGGCAGGCTATTCCAAATCAAAGGGGAAACAATATAAATAGATTGCCGACGTATTTTGAGGCGAAACCGTTGATGAAACGAATTTTGGTTTGACGATTGGCGCGTGTTATGTGAGCGAACAGCCGAAACTGAGGTCACGCGTGTTATGTGAGTGAACAGCCGACACTGAGGTCACGCGTGTTATGTGAGTGAACAGCCGACACTGAGGTCACGCGTGTTATGTGAGTGAACAGCCGATACTGAGGTCACGCGTGTTATGTGATTGAACAGCCGACACTGAGGTCACGCGTGTTATGTGATTGAACAGCCGATACTGAGGTCACGCGTGTTATGTGAGTGAACAGCCGACACTGAGGTCACGCGTGTTATGTGATTGAACAGCCGATACTGAGGTCACGCGTGTTATGTGAGTGAACAGCCGACACTGAGGTCACGCGTGTTATGTGAGTGAACAGCCGATAATGAGGTCACGCGTGTTATGTGAGTGAACAGCCGATACTGAGGTCACGCGTGTTATGTGAGTGAACAGCCGATACTGAGGTCACGCGTGTTATGTGAGTGAACACAGCCGACACTGAGGTCACGCGTGTTATGTGAGTGAACAGCCGACACTGAGGTCACGCGTGTTATGTGAGTGAACAGCCGACACTGAGGTCACGCGTGTTATGTGAGTGAACAGTCGATACTGAGGTCACGCGTGTTATGTGATTGAACAGCCGACGCTGAGGTCACGCGTGTTATGTGAGTGAACAGCCGACACTGAGGTCACGCGTGTTATGTGAGTGAACAGCCGATACTGAGGTCACGCGTGTTATGTGATTGAACAGCCGACACTGAGGTCACGCGTGTTATGTGATTGAACAGCCGATACTGAGGTCACGCGTGTTATGTGAGTGAACAGCCGACACTGAGGTCACGCGTGTTATGTGAGTGAACAGCCGAAACTGAGGTCACGCGTGTTATGTGAGTGAACAGCCGACACTGAGGTCACGCGTGTTATGTGAGTGAACAGCCGACACTGAGGTCACGCGTGTTATGTGAGTGAACAGCCGACACTGAGGTCACGCGTGTTATGTGAGTGAACAGCCGACACTGAGGTCACGCGTGTTATGTGAGTGAACAGCCGACACTGAGGTCACGCGTGTTATGTGAGTGAACAGCCGACACTGAGGTCACGCGTGTTATGTGAGTGAACAGCCGACACTGAGGTCACGCGTGTTATGTGAGTGAACAGCCGACACTGAGGTCACGCGTGTTATGTGAGTGAACAGCCGACACTGAGGTCACGCGTGTTATGTGAGTGAACAGCCGACACTGAGGTCACGCGTGTTATGTGAGTGAACAGCCGACACTGAGGTCACGCGTGTTATGTGAGTGAACAGCCGACACTGAGGTCACGCGTGTTATGTGAGTGAACAGCCGACACTGAGGTCACGCGTGTTATGTGAGTGAACAGCCGACACTGAGGTCACGCGTGTTATGTGAGTGAACAGCCGACACTGAGGTCACGCGTGTTATGTGAGTGAACAGCCGACACTGAGGTCACGCGTGTTATGTGAGTGAACAGCCGACACTGAGGTCACGCGTGTTATGTGAGTGAACAGCCGATACTGAGGTCACGCGTGTTATGTGAGTGAACAGCCGACACTGAGGTCACGCGTGTTATGTGAGTGAACAGCCGACACTGAGGTCACGCGTGTTATGTGAGTGAACAGCCGACACTGAGGTCACGCGTGTTATGTGAGTGAACAGCCGACACTGAGGTCACGCGTGTTATGTGAGTGAACAGCCGACACTGAGGTCACGCGTGTTATGTGAGTGAACAGCCGATACTGAGGTCACGCGTGTTATGTGAGTGAACAGCCAACACTGAGGTCACGCGTGTTATGTGATTGAACAGCCGACACTGAGGTCACGCGTGTTATGTGAGTGAACAGCCGATACTGAGGTCACGCGTGTTATGTGAGTGAACAGCCGACACTGAGGTCAAAAGGTTTGGTAGGACATCATGGGGGGGAGGATGTTATTGAGATACTTAAAGCTGATCAACGCGATGCTCTCAACGTACATATCGGAAATAGTCAGGGGTTTAAATTCTGGATTGCGTTTGTTTATAATATTTATGATTTTAGTTTGAGCCTTTTGGAGTTTTCCAATTGTCATTGTATTTACTGATTATTTGCATCTGTTTCTTGGTGTTGGGTCGCTTGTATTTTCAGCACTATGATTCAGTGATGTGTGGCCCCAGACAGCGATACAGAGTAATTTAAATATGGATTAATCAAGGAGTAGTAAAGGCAATGTAGGGCTTGGCCAGATGCAAATGCTTTGACTTTGTTTATTACACCAATGTTTTTGCTAACAGTAGAAAATAATTTTAGGATTTGTGGTTTCCAAGATAAATTTTCATCAATGATGATTCCCAAAAATTTGATGCTGTTTGATTTTTGGATAATTTGGTCATTAATTTTAACTGTCGTGGGATTAATTGGTATGGAAACGTTATGAGGTTTTATTATTCAATATTTCGTTTTTTTTAATTTAGGGAAATACGGTTTACACAAAACCATTTAAAAAGTTTATCAAGTTCCACATTCACAGCCGTAATAAGTGTATCAATATCCTTGTGTGAGCAAACAATATTTGTGTCGTCAGCAAATAAAATAAAAAATATTTTTTGTGAAACATTGACGATGTCGTTACAGTAAATAAGGAATAATAGGGGTCCCAAAATGGATCCTTGCGGCACCCCATAGTTTATATTAAGGAGGTCAGCAGAAGAACTGTTACCTATGGCAACAGATTGTTTACGGTTACTTAAGTAGCTCTTAAACCAGTTCAGCGCGTTTCCACCAATCCCATATGCCTGTAGTTTTTGAATGAGGATATCGTGGTTTACTGTATCAAAGGCCTTGGCAAGGTCAATAGATATGGCAATTGAAATGTCTTTATTTTCAGCTGCAGATGTTATATTATCAAGGAGAGATAGTAGTGCTAGTTGAGTTGAGCGTTTAAGACGGAAACCAAATTGCCTTGGTGAGAGAATGTTATGGCTATTGAGGTACTTAATCAATTGCTTGTATACAATTTTTTCGTAGATTTTGGAGAACAGTGGGAGCACGGATATGATGGGTCTATACTTTTGGGGCAGGGTGGGGTCCTCAGATTTAAACACAGAGATAATTCTGGCTATTCTAAGTGCATCTGGTACAATACCTGTAATTAGGAGCAGTTAATCATGTGAGTCATAATTTGAACAATACAAAGAAACGAAGCAGGTCAACCAATTGTACAATAAACTATCCTTCTTCATCAGTTTCTAATTGTAAGTAATAAAACTATTCGAATAATATAAGTCAATTTACTACAGATATATTCTTTAATTCAATATAAGTCAATTTATTACAGATATTTTCTTTAATTCAATATAAGTCAATTTACTACAGATATATTCTTTAATTCAATATAAGTCAATTTACTACAGATATATTCTTTAATTCAATATAAGTCAATTTACTACAGATATATACTTTAATTCAATATAAGTCAATTTACTACAGATATATTCTTTAATTCTATATAAGTCAATTTACTACAGATATATTCTTTAATTCTATATAAGTTAATTTACTACAGATATATTCTTTAATTCAAAATAAGTCAATTTACTACAGATATATTCTTTAATTCAATATAAGTCAATTTACTACAAATATATTCTTTAATTCAATATAAGTCAATTTACTACAGATATATTCTTTAATTCATTATAAGTCAATTTACTACAGATATATTCTTTAATTCAATATAAGTCAATTTACTACAGATATATTCTTTAATTCAATATAAGTCAATTTACTACAGATATATTCTTTAATTCAATATAAGTCAATTGACTACAGATATATTCTTTAATTCAATATAAGTCAATTTACTACAGATATATTCTTTAATTCAATATAAGTCAATTTACTACAGATATATACTTTAATTCAATATAAGTCAATTTACTACAGATATATTCTTTAATTCTATATAAGTCAATTTACTACAGATATATTCTTTAATTCAATATAAGTCAATTTACTACAGATATATTCTTTAATTCAATATAAGTCAATTTACTACAGATATATTCTTTAATTCAATATAAGTCAATTTACTACAGATATATTCTTTAATTCAATATAAGTCAATTTACAACATATATATTTTTTAATTCAATATAAGTCAATTTACTACAGATATATTCTTTAATTCAATATAAGTCAATTTACTACAGATATATTCTTTAATTCAATATAAGTCAATTTACTACAGATATATTCTTTAATTCTATATAAGTCAATTTACTACAGATATATTCTTTAATTCAATATAAGTCAATTTACTACAGATATATTCTTTAATTCAATATAAGTCAATTTACTACAGATATATTCTTTAATTCAATATAAGTCAATTTACTACAGATATATTCTTTAATTCAATATAAGTCAATTTAATACATATATATTTTTTAATTCAATATAAGTCAATTTACTACAGATATATTCTTTAATTCAATATAAGTCAATTTACTACAGATATATTCTTTAATTCAATATAAGTCAATTTACTACAGATATATTCTTTAATTCAATATAAGTCAATTTACTACAGATATATTCTTTAATTCAATATAAGTCAATTTACTACAGATATATTCTTTAATTCAATTAAGTCAATTTACTACAGATATATTCTTTAATTCAATATAAGTCAATTTACTACAGATATATTCTTTAATTCAATATAAGTCAATTTACTACAGATATATTCTTTAATTCAATATAAGTCAATTTACTCCAGATATATTCTTTAATTCAATATAAGTCAATTTACTACAGATATATTCTTAAATTCAATATAAGTCAATTTACTACAGATATATTCTTTAATTCAATATAAGTCAATTTACTACAGATATATTCTTTAATTCAATATAAGTCAATTTACTACAGATATATTCTTTAATTCAATATAAGTCAATTTACTCCAGATATATTCTTTAATTCAATATAAGTCAATTTACTACAGATATATTCTTTAATTCAATATAAGTCAATTTACTACAGATATATTCTTTAATTCAATATAAGTCAATTTACTACAGATATATTCTTTAATTCAATATAAGTCAATTTACTACAGATATATTCTTTAATTCAATATAAGTCAATTTACTACAGATATATTCTTTAATTCAATATAAGTCAATTTACTACAGATATATTCTTTAATTCTATATAAGTCAATTTACTACAGATATATTCTTTAATTCAATATAAGTCAATTTACTACAGATATATTCTTTAATTCAATATAAGTCAATTTACTACAGATATATTCTTTAATTCAATATAAGTCAATTTACTACAGATATATTCTTTAATTCAATATAAGTCAATTTACTACATATATATTTTTTAATTCAATATAAGTCAATTTACTACAGATATATTCTTTAATTCAATATAAGTCAATTTACTACAGATATATTCTTTAATTCAATATAAGTCAATTTACTACAGATATATTCTTTAATTCAATATAAGTCAATTTACTACAGATATATTCTTTAATTCAATATAAGTCAATTTACTACAGATATATTCTTTAATTCAATATAAGTCAATTTACTACATATATATTTTTTAATTCAATATAAGTCAATTTACTACAGATATATTCTTTAATTCAATATAAGTCAATTTACTACAGATATATTCTTTAATTCAATATAAGTCAATTTACTACAGATATATTCTTTAATTAAATATAAGTCAATTTACTACAGATATATTCTTTAATTCAATATAAGTCAATTTACTACAGATATATTCTTTAATTCAATATAAGTCAATTTACTACAGATATATTCTATGATTCAATACAATCTACTACCCGAACGAACCTTAGCGAACCGAATATTGTCTATTAGTACAAGTCTCACGAATACCATGTTCTACTGGAGTTGCATCATGGTTTATACTGTATGTATACACCATCAATTGGATCTGGTGCCTTACCGGTATGTAATAAGACTCTTAGGAATAAGCTACCAGATTCCATCCCATTGATTGATTGATTGTGCATACACTATGATGCTACTCAGTACTCAGAGTGAATGGCATTCACGAAATGGGTGCTAATAGCTAATATGGACTCTTTTTAAAGCAGAAGAGGAATTTCTGAAACCGTAAATGCAACGTGACATGTTAACAGTTGATGCATGTACATAATTCCCAAAATTACCCAAATTTCTTGATTTGAAATTATGTGACGGGATCGTAGATCCCGACCGGGTTAGGTTTAGTACGCGTCACCGTCCTGCTGGCCTGCTGAGCTAATATCGTTTTGGTTGAAAGCCGTAGGGGAAAATAACAGAGTTTGTGTTCCTCAATGTTAATGTTCCAAATGATAATAGCACAGAATTAGTATGTGATTGCGGTAAATCAGAAATACAGAATGACAGCAGTAAATCAGTAATAGATGATAGATACTGGTTGGTGATGACGGTCGAAAACTATGACTGGTCTGCAACTCTGTGAACTGTAATACAGAATACAGAATAACTATATGATTGATACACACAGATATTGGTTTCACCTCTTACTCTACTTGGCCTTCTGTACCCAGTGGATGCTTTCTTATCTCTGTTCACGTGCTTCCCTGCCTGCTATTGGCTTATATAATAATAATAATAATATTGGTTATTTATAACCTAACCGCCTTTCTACGCTCAGCATACTCAAAGCGCTTTTATTATCATTACCCCAGCAAAGCCAGGTTCCCATTATACCGCTGGGTTGGCGTAGGCACTAATGTCTAAAGTGTCTTGCCTAGAGACACAACAGTGCGAAATTTCTACAGCCTTTAGTCGGATTCGAACCTGCACCACCAAACACTATTGTGTAAGCAGTTCAGGCGCCGTATCCACTCGGACACTGCGACACGTCACTTTGGCACTCCCTGTGAGTGTTTCCCCCCGCCGCTAGCCTCTACTAGCTGTGTTCTCCCTCCAAGGTGGTTTGACCTCTCACCCCTCTCTGTGGCTTTAGGGCCTGCGTCCCCCCCCCCCCCCCCCCCAAAAAAAAGTTGGTTATGAGGCGAGAATATTATTAGTAATCTCGTATCCCCAACTATATTGGTAAAATGCCACTGGTCCCATTTTCGGGTGGATAATGCAATGGAATTGAATCCGCTTACAAATTATGTTTATAAATAATTATTGAAATTTAAAATTTGAATTGTACTATAAATTATTTTAAAAAATATTTGTTTTATTAGATATGAAAAACTGAAGTCTGTGGCTATACAATGGCAGCGGAACCAGCAGAAGAACAGACCGGAATGGAAAAGATACCGAGAGGATTTATCAAATGCCAATGATTGGTTATCGAATGCCGAGGCCCTTTTGAGAAAGCCTATGTCAGATTACAACAGACGAATTACTGACTGCGATGAACTAATAGCAAAATCGGGCCTAGCTCTGGAGTTCCGACGCAGCAGTGATGCATTGTTAACCATCATTGGTGATAAGGATGATAAGCAAACAATCTCTGATGAAGTGCACGAAATTTCTCGACGATTTGATCTGGTTAAGGACCGGTTACTGCTGGATAGAGCAGAATCGCAACAACTTAAGGACAAACAGATACTCCTGGAGTTGATTTCCCAGGGAGAGTCACGTTTGAGTGATGGAAGACGACGGCTACGAGATGGGGACAATGTTGCCTCAATTATTGCCGAGCATCGCGAGTTCTTTAATGACAACTTCGACCAAATCAGCGATGAATGTTTGCGAAATTTATGTGCCGATGGCTCGGGTAATCATGATCTTCGCTCCCGTCTAGCCGAACTCCAAAGGCGTCGGGCTGAGGAACTTCTAGCGATGGAGCGAGCCCCGGGGCTGTTCGCGGAATACCGGAAGCAATTTGCAGAATTATCCGCGTGGTTGGATCGCAGTGAACAGATATTGGCAGAGTTAAGGGAATCTGAATCTGACTCCAGAAAATATAACGATATTTTATATGAATTTAAAAAGCGAAACTCTGAAGGAAAAAATAAAATTCATGACTTCGAAAATCTTCAAAGAAAGTTGGACGAAATCCGGACTATTGGAGATCAAAACACAATCGAGGATGAGGAAGTTAAACTTAAAAATGAAAGAAAACGTTTGGATGATTTTCTAAATGATTCGGCTACCATGGCAACCAGATCAGAAGGAATTCTGCGAAGATTTGACTGTAGACAGCAGGCATCAGTTGTAGAAGGCAAACTCAATCAGATAGGAGTAAATATGTCAAAATTCCCTTACATTGACAATCTTGTTGGAGCTAAATCCGCAGCTGCTGACCATGCATTGCTTATAAAAGAGGTAGAAAAGCTAGTCCCGACTGTGTACGACACGTTGAGGATGTTGAAGGAACAGACAAGCTTAAACAAAGATTACCTGACCATGGAACGATCTCTGGCCAACCTGCAATCGGACGTGAGAATGAGAAATGACTTGCTCGGAGACCTAGAGACTGGATGGCAGCGTTATGAAGAATCGGAGATGACCATGATGTCATTCCTGAGACGCGCCAAAGAAGTCTTGCATCGCAAAGATAACGGAAACGAAAGTGAACTGAGAGATACCCTCGACAAAATAGAACGTTTGGAAAAAGAGGTGAATATTATTTAACTGAAGTTAACTGTTAGGACATAATAAATATGGTTTTTGCAACAGCTCCACGTACATTATTTGTATTATGTATTATATTTATGTATTTTATTTGTAGTTTCTAATAGCAGTTATTTACCTATACGAGTACAGATTAAGTGGCTGACTGGCTATTTGTACTCCGTGAACCAGTTTGTTTGTTTTCAGGTTCTACCAAACCATTTTAATATTTGTTTCAGCTTCTGCCAATGTCTACCACATTGAATCATCTGCAGACTGACCAACTAGTAATACGCAATACTTGCAGTCAGTCCAGGCAGGATGAGTTAGATAGAATACTGGAGAGCGCCAGCAGTAGCTACAACAGTTTGCATGGTCAATTACGAGATAAGGCTGATTCAATAACAGACAGGTATGATCTTACAGAGGTAAAGTAGCAGCTTGAGATTCTATAGCTATTTTAATCACTCTATTATAATTTTGATTGTCTTAAATAATCGCAGTGAATATTAGGTATAAAAGCAAATGTGATAAAATAATAATAATAAGGAAAAATAATGGCTTATCCAAATAAAATGGACACGGGCATTGGCAATGGGGGTACCGAATTTAAGACACTTACATTTCTATTCTGTCTTCTAGGGGGTTGGCTAGAAATATCAATTACTACTAAATATTTACTAATAATTATTATATATTAGACACCCCCCCCCCCCCCCCCCCCCCCCAATTTTATTATGAACAACTCTTTTCCGTGAGACATTCGGAAACACGGCCCTTCTCATTATGTTTACGGTTTTAAAAGTCCAGATTTAAAAAATGAAGCTAATAATATTTTCGAATCCCACAGGTTATATCAAATAGGTAATATAAAAGATCGGATATCGAATTGTGACAACTGGTTGGCGTCGACAAGAAAGAGGATTAATGATGAAACAGATACCGGCCCTGATGATCTTTACTCAACATTAAAGGTGAGCTGTTATTAATTAATTAATCCCTTTTGTGTGGGATTATATGTACTATGTGAATGGCATCGTCCTTGTCAACTTTATAAAGTACAAACGACGATGCAGGATTCCAAATCGATCTTATCCACATCAAGAAAGACCTCCATCCCAGTCAAATTTAATAATATTTAATGTGTTGTTGCTGTTATAGAATATATAGGTTGTATCCATATTGATTATACATTAGGTCACATTTGGGGCTGGTATACCCGCCAATGTTGGTTGACACATGATTCTAGCATAACCACCAGGAGAGCTTTTGCGTCTTTCAGCATTGAGTTGGTAAAGTCAGGCCAAGAGCCGAAAAGATAGAGTCGTAGAGATAGAGTTCTGCTGCGAACCTCTTTCGACCTTTTGGCCGTCCAGATATAAGCTACAGTGAAACAAATTAAAAACATTCTGGCACCCATAGCCAGTTTGTATCGTCATTGTTGAAGACTCCGCAGTCATCTCGGTGCAGAAGATTCGTCAGAGTTCAGCTCCAAGTGATCCTCGGATGACGGAATTCTAACTTCAAAACTAGGATGACTGTTTCCATAACTACAGTAGAATGTAGGGAGATTGTATTATACATTTTCTTTTCTATTATACAGGTATCTGTTATAAATCTGATTTAAAGATAAGTAGGTTGTAGTATTTCAGTACCGGCACCATTTCAGTTCTGGAACATTTATCTTACAGCAGAATTCGTACAGCTTACAGCACGTTTTTCAAATATTTATTTAATTTGTATATAATTGGGAGTTAGTTTGATTGCTTGATTTTTTTGCAGATTATAAATTCAGAATTGACTGAAAAGAAACACCATCTAGACGAACTAAGATCTGCAATCGACCGGCTGACTGCGGACGGTGACTATGACAACCCTGAATATAAGAAGATAATGCACCAATATGATACACTGAACAGCCAATGGAATTCCATCTTCGGACAAGTTCAACGTTAGTTCATTGGCTGGATTGATATATTACATAAGTTGTAAGTGAACCAATCAAAGTAATATGTAAACTTCAGCTCAGAAATTGCAATACAGTAATAACCTAACCTAACTGATAATCTGACTGTCAGACTAACCACTGACTGTATATGGCCAACTCAGCAGAGGCTAATGGTGCTGAAGACCTGACGACGCTCGAGTTTAATTATGAAACACAAACTAATAAAGTTTTAAGAGAAGATCTGCGCTTTTTAAAACTACCAACAACTGGCCCAAAACCGACACTAATATTACGTTTACGGGCACACTTCAAACTACATCCAGACGATCAAATCGAAGTTTACCAACGAAGGATCAATATGAGAAATAAAACTATCATCCCAACCGTAGATGAGTCCACAGGGAATACTCCAGACACCAGTCCCTATGAAAGTGACAATGAAACAACGGTTTGCGATTACGGAATTACGAAAGTTCCAGCCGGTAATGGTAACGGTAACGATAGTCCCAGACGGGCGCTCAACGAATCGTATTTCATGGAAGGCAGTTCAGATAGGCCTAGATATACCGCCTACGGTACCAATAATGAAATAGATACTACACTGACCAGCATACCGGTAGATAATTCTCCCACACCATACCACCCAACGCCGACGGAAGTTTATGTTATACCGAGTGCTCTCCAAGCAACCGCAGTAGGCTTACGTTTGAGAGGTTGGTAACACTGGAAATGGAATTGGCCCAGCTAAAAGAAATCCGACGTGGAGATATGATCCGAATATTCAAACTCGAGAACGCTGTGGAATCGCTTATCAATGGCTGTTGTTGCCATAACCAGGATAACGGCGGTAGGCCTACCGGTTCTGTTTCAACTACCGGCACCGGTAAGTCTATTGATACCGGTACCAATATGCCTACCGGTAACACAAAAACCCTTCTTAGTGAAAATGTAAACAAACCTCCCTCCTTGGGAGGTCACAGCCTCAGTGAAGCACACAAGAGGAATGTGGCTCCAATCATTTCGCCAGACCCGGACCAAACCACCGAAATATCAGATAGCGGAACCGCTTTCGTTACTGCGAATGGTGATCCCAATTCTACATCCAGTCCGGCATCCACTAGTAAGGACGACAATGGAGCCACCCCGATTGTACCTTTACCGGATGATGGTGCCACCTCCGAGGGATACACCAGGGTCCCTTCGGCTGAGAATAGAGATAATCTGGTGGAGACACTACTGTTTATGGACAGTAATCGCAAATATATATACCCTCGGCAAATTGACTGTGTGGCCCGGATGGTACCGAGTTCTACCACTATGGACCTGATCCGGAACGCATCCTCAGCAATATCAAAGTTTAACGGAGTAATTAACCAGATCTATATACAAGCGGGGACGAATGACTGTGACCAGGATAATACTAATATACCCTTAATTACGCGGAACACGAAGAGAAGTATCGAAATACTGCGTAAACGGTGGCCAAATTGTCGTTTTTACGTATCCGAGCTCATCGTTAGATCCGATGTCAACGTGGAACCGATTAACAAGGCACTACAAACTCTATGTGCTAATATTAATGGCGTGATTCTCGTTCCTCAGGATAATATAACACGATCTCACTTAGTCGATTCCAAGCATATCGCGGCAAAGTATGTAGGTATCTTAGCAAGGAACATTAAATCGCAGCTACACGGAACAAAGCTAACAAACAAAGATCAAACCGTCAGAACGATCCGGCAACCATTCATTCGCTCGAATACCGGTAACCCACAACCAGCTCATCTAATGAACAACTCGCTAGAGTTCCCGTCTCTCCCGAGCCGCCAATTTCCAATACAATCGGCCTGGAGTTTTCCTCCATCCATGGGACGGCAAATCCCACATAACCAGCCGATGTACAGAAACCCGCAGCTACAACAATTCAACACGGCAACATCTCGGCAGTTGCAGCGGCCAACTCCGTTGGATGCGATCAATCAATACGGGAATCGCGGAATGAATCGTAATGACAGTAACCCAATAGTCGATTCTGCGATAGCCCTAATTAGAGCAATTACAGCCAGCAGCACACCGCTGACTGAGCAATATTTTTAATGATAAATCGTAAATAAATATATCAAACGTATTTTTAACATTTTATCCAGATCGACTGTATCTCTAAATAATATCCAGAATGACCATTTTATAATGTTCAGTTGTTATTTAATGATAAATTTTACCATTTTTTATAGTATAATGATTATACTTAGTATATTTTACTGCGATACTCTATTTTACTGCAATGGTCGCTTTGAGAAATTCTCTGGTATGACTATATTTTGTGATTTCTGCTGTCTTATACTAATGTTCAATCAGCGCCTCCTATTTTCTTTTTTAATATTAACATTCGTAAAACTTGCGAAGCGGGGGCTCAAATTATACATCAAACCTGCCGTTTTTAATACGTCACATAAAGTAAAACTACAAATTATACATCATTGTTGTAATGGTTACACATTGTTACGATTGTTGGTTGTTATTATAGGTAGTGGAATGATACATCCCTCCTCCTTAATAAAGTTGATATATATATTTACATATATCTCAACCAAATTTATATTTACTATCATTTGCAATTTAATTCGTCGAAAAATTTTCTCAAAAGTATGCATATCTACTATGTCGTATCTTAATTCATTGATAACGGGTGCATTACGGTATATCAAATATAAATCCAAAAAATACAAATTAAAATATAATTTAATGGTATCGACACTCGTAATATGTAATATAATACTAGGACTACTAGTCAATATATCTCTTTATACTCAACGTAAGCTTACTGACAAATCTATTACCTCCATACTGACTACAACTCTACCAATAGCAATACTAATATCAAACTTCATTTTAACATCACTAACAATAAGAATACTTACTCATCTATGTCCCACCAGTACTTCAATTAGACGTAATTTAAATACAATAATAATAATATACATTAGCGCGTGTAGCTGGTGGCAGCCAGGTCTCGTATCTCATAAATCACCAAATAAAAATAAAACTACCACTAACAATAACTCAATATGCTCTATAAATAACACTTCTAAATTAACTTCCAAAGCAAATATAATTATAGACATAATTGCACTGTTAACTCCTATCCTTATACAAATATCTATAATACATGCTTTAATAATCTCTCAGCTAATTCATAGATGTGGAGATATACACCTAAACCCAGGACCAATCCTAAAAAAAATAAATATTAAATTAAATAAACAATCAGAACGTAGGAGGAGTAGTAAAAATACTGATAATATTCGAGAACACTTAATTATAAATCAAAACAATCTGAAATATATGATCTTAAATACCCGTAGCTTAGTAAAAAATTATGACGAACTAAAGGATATCTTGTCTGGTATTTCAAGCAATATAATAATAGGTATCACAGAATCTTGGCTGAAACAAAGACACTCGAACCGCTCCATTGCTCTGCCGGGATTCAACGTTCATCGCTGCGATCGCAGGAGGAAACGAGGAGGTGGGGTATTATTGTATATACCAGACAACATGTCTCAAAAAATACGTCCTGACATCAAAATAAAAAATAAGAAGGTACCGTACGACTCGCTTTGGGTTGAAGTAGATAATCGATTTCTTATAAATGTTACTTATAACCCACCCAACTCAAAGAATTTCATAACAGATTTCAGTGAGGAAATCGAGAATGCTATTAACAATCCATCGACCGAGATTATAATGGGAGGTGACTTTAATATCGATATTCTTGATAAAAATAACATTAAAACAAGGGATCTCCATGAAATGCTTTCTAAATACGACCTGAAATTAATTAATAGCAGCGAACCGACTCGTTTTGGAAAAACAAAAAACTCCTTACTTGACCTCATTATCACCTCAGATAACAATCTACCAATAATTAACACATCTACTCTATTTTGCGATTTTTCTGATCACGAAACTGTAATATTAAATACAAATATAAATTACAAATTGGACAACCAAAATAATGAAAAAAGTTGGAAAACTATTAGAAACTTCAAACAATTTTCGGAATCAAAATTCATTGAGGACATTAACAAAATTGATTGGTCGCCATTGTATCACAGTCCGGACGTAAATTTTTGCTATGACTATTTGGAAGCGAAAATGGAGGCCGTTCTTGATATCCATGCGCCATTCAGGAGAATATTGATTGTCGAGAACAAAAAACCGCCGATCAATACTCCATGGTGGACGAAGGAGCTTGAAGAACTACGTAAAGAAAAAATGAACAAACTACAACAATGGCGATCCACAAAACAGGATTTTTATTATAAAGCCTTCAAAAGTGCACGTAACAAATATAATAATCTAAATAAGTATATGAAAAACCAGCACATGCGGGATAAATTTGGCACTGCGAAGGATCCAAAACTGCGGTGGAATATAATCAATTCTATTCTAAATAAAAAAAAGGCACAAACCAAAATTAATCGCTTAAGGGATATGGACAATATTATTTACAACACTAAATCCAGTATCGCTAAGATTTTCAATAGGGTATTTTTAAACCTAGGACTCAAAACATCAAATACTCCCCAGCACTACAATAAGGATTGGTCTAATAATACCACTTCTTACAATGAAGAATCGCAGATGCAGTTAAGGCCTGAATTTGCATTTTTCAACGTTAGTGACATGGAAGTATTTGATATCCTAAGCAAAATAAATATAAATAAACCAAATGGTCCATCCAGTATGCCACCTAAAATTATTAAACTTGTTAGATACCAAATAGTTACTCCATTAACACTTATTATCAATAAATGTCTAACCACTTCAGTCTTCCCTCAGAAACTGAAACTAAGTGATATTTGACATTTTTAGGTGACATTTTAGACCCCGAAAATTACCGCCCAATATCTGTAACATCGACATTTGAGAAAATTTTCGAAAAAGTAATAATAAACCAATTATACATCTACATAAATAAGCATAAATTGATTAATAAAAAACAATTTGGTTTCCAAAAGGGCTATTCCACATCTGATGCAATTATTTATACCACAGAGTCATGGAGAGCACAAGTAGATAAAAATAAATTTGTGGCTGTAGCTGCTTTGGATCTCTCTAAGGCTTTCAATTCTTTGAACCACGCGATTCTGCTTAAAAAACTAAAATGCCTGGGATTACATCGGACCGCCATTACACTGCTAGAAAATTTCTTAAGGGACAGGCCACAACGTGTTAAAATAAATGAGACTTATTCAAAATGGGAAACTATAAACAGGGGGGTACCTCAAGGAACGCAGTTAGGACCACTATTATTCCTTTTATATGTAAATAATTTAAAAACTTTCTTTGATCTTGATCTTGTGCAATACGCTGATGACACTCTGATATTTTTTTCACATACTGATCCAAAAATAGCTACGGCGACACTAGAAAAACAAGTAAATGACCTAGAGACTACTTTTGCAAACCTACACCTAAACCTTAATACGGACAAGACAGAATTCTTACTATTATCCCCGCACAGTCGCTCCCCTGAAACTGACGATATAAAACTAACAACAAAAAATACCATAATACCACAATCTGAAAATATAAAATATTTGGGCGTCTATATAGATAATAAATTGAATTGGAAGTGCCAAATTAAATCCATATCTAATAAAATGGGACTGGCGAACTCCTGTTTGCGGAGAATCAAGGGCCAGTTATCTGTTAAAACTAAATTAAATATATTTAAGGCAACAGTTTTACCACATCACAATTACTGTAGTAATTTACTAGCGCCCCTACATAAAAAACATGGATATAAAGAACTATTATACAACCTAGATAAACAACAAAATTACGGCCTTCGCATAGTTTTCAGTAAAAAAAATACGTGACCTGACTGGCACGCAGCTACGCACCTTAGCTAAATTACCAAATCTATACTCACTTAGAGAGTACACTGGTTTAAAATTTTTTTATAAATATGTAAATAAACTATCACGCCCTTTCAAACAATTACAACTACCACTTTTACATACAAACAACATTAGAATACAGGGAAACCCACATTATACTACTAATAACAAAACTATTAGAAACACTACTGCCGATCAAATTATTAATTCTAGAACAGGAAATATTACAATACCAAGTACAAATAATGATTATGGTTTCTCAAGTATAATTGTATCATTAATAAAAATCTGGAACTCTTTAGATAAATCAACTAAACTACAAAAGGACTACAAATCATTTCTCAATTCAATTAAAAAAAAAATTTCTCAGCCAATATCATCGATACGACGGCATAACATAAAACCAATTATGTGTGTAAGGATCAATGAGGGATGCATTATTTGTTGACATTTATTTTCGTGCCGCTATCCTGCCTCGGGATGTGTCACGAAATTATTGTGTCTGGGTGACTGTGATGATAATTATATATTACCGGCAACTGTTTACTTAATTAATTAGCTAATTTTGTGTATTAGTTCAACTCCACTGTAGTCTTGGCAGGCGAGCCCCTGCTAGCCCTACTTGACACTTATTTCCAGCTATTATCAGCTAAAGTAATTCATTACGGTGCTGCCTCATTTATATATAGATGTAACACGTAGCGAATTCGACATAAATGGTTATGTATAACGGCGTTTTAACGATTTTGGGAAATGTAACAAGGGCGTTATCATGGATATCTGGGCGTATTGACTACTTGTAACGATTACGCCTTAGTGGCGCTCTCAGTGTATTTTTGGTCTAAAGTCAGATGTCACACACTATTTTTTTGTTCCACCAGTGCAAAGTACCAATGAACATAAAATTACTTAATCCACCACGAAGAAAGCTTTTTCTGTGCTAAACTGCTTCACTTTTGATAAACTCGCTTGTAAATGGGTAGTTTCCATTAGATAGAGTAAATAGTCTAAGTGGATCGCCACTGTGTTGAATTAATGCTGGTAATAATGAACTGATATGATGGTATCTTGCCAATTTATTTTTATTATGGGGCTATGAATTATACAATATACAGTGTTCAGATTACAATCATCAGATTAAGATCATCATAAATAAACTAACTAACTAATACTTTTAGATATTATTTTTGTTTTAAATATTTTATTCTCATTTAATAAAGGAAACATTAGTTAATGCTATCACCAAAATAATGTTGAATTGTAGTAAAATGATGCGATATATGTATGTAACATATATGCCTTTTTATCATACACATGAAATATATATATATATAGTTGCAAATGCGTCAAAAGTTAATAGCATTAATTCGCCATTATAATATGCAATATATACAGCAAGAATGAATAATGTAACAAATTATGTAATTAGTACTGATGAAACACGTCTGTTGTATAAAAAATAAATATACAAGTTAAAAATACGTCCAAGAAACCTGTGGTGCAAATTCTTGTGTGATTTATTACATATGATAATAATGACTAATTATCTAAAAATGTGGGGTTTGATCAAGAATCCGACCTACGGTTACAAAAAATAATTTTGTGTTTTTTTATTGATTCAAATACACATTTTTATGCTGAATCGAACACTGAAAACAGATTTCAAATCCGATAAAGATATTGAGTTTTGAAAATTAGTAGTCTAATGACCAAATATTAACAAAGTTTTGAGAAAAACGGCTTTAAAGTTATGAGAGTTTCAAACGTTCCCGCCAATTTTCTGTAATTGGGGGATTATTATGTAAACTTTTACGATATTTCAAAGCAGACTTGTAAAACATTAGGTACATACGTCAGAATTCAGATACACATCAGTGTATGGAACTTTGGCGACAATATTTTAATTTGTATTTTTATTGGAGGTCACTCTGTCTGTTTGTCTGAATACTTGTCTGTTTCTCTGTCAAAAATGTAACAAATAAATAAATATAACACCACCACCTAAATTTTTTTGCTATTGGGTTTTTATTTGCCGATGATTTATAATACGATATCGGTTTTCACTATATATCGATTCTAGACGATTGTCTGCATGTCAGTCAGTCTGTCTGTTTTTGGTTTGTCAGTCTGTTAAAATTTAAGAAGTGCACAAACTGTTCAAAATTTGTGTTATAAGGTTTTTCTGGGTGGTGATAACATTTAAAATGTCACTGGGTGGTAATTACAGTTAAAATTTCACTTTTCCAGTTTAAAGAAATCTAGACTTTCTGTCTGTCTGTCTGTCTGTTTGTCTGTCTGTCTGTCGAAATTGAGAACTAAATCAAATTAACAAAAAAATTTATATATGGGGTTTTCTTGGTTGGTGATTTCATTTCTGATATCTATGTTTACGTTTGATTTATTGTTTAATGTTTGTACGTCTGTCTGTCGGTCTGTCTTTCTGTCAAAATTGAGAAATAAATCAAATTAAGAAACATATCTATTTATGGGGTTTTCTTGGTCGGTAATTTCATTTCCGGTAGCTATTTTTTTTACGTTTGATTGATTATTTAATGTTTTTACGTCTGTCTGTCTGTCGGTCTGTCTGTCCTGTTTGTCTTTTGTCTGTCAAAATTGAGAAATATATCAAATTAACAAATAATTATGGGGTTTTCTTGGTCAGTGATTTCATTTCACCCACAAGCAAAATATTTTGTTACATATCATATTTCCCTAATTTTGACAGACAAACCGACACACAGACAGACAGACAGACTGATGGACAGTCTAGAATCCGTCAGCCGTGGAAAGTAACAATTGAAATGAAATCACTGAACAGGAAAACTCATAGCGAAAATTATCCTGTAGGACAAATACAATTATAGTATGTTGAAAAAGTAATAGCTTATCTTACAAAAAATTGACCACTTAAATTTATACTAATTTCAAAATAAGTGAGGTCTACAAAAAATCAAATAACTCCAAAACTAAAATAGATATGAAAATTTCGTTTACTGTTTCATTATAAAATAATGCGAATTAAGCTATGTCTCCATTTCATGGTTTCTAAGTAAAAACTGTCTTCAACTGGTATTTCATATAAAGTTCGTCGCTAATCTGTGTTGCTGTTTACTATCTATACATAGAGAGAGCGACCGAAACAACTGAATCCCATCTATCATTTCATTTCTACCATCTTCATTTGACATACTTGACTTGTCATACTTGATTTGACATATCGGTACTTGACATGGCTTGTGATTTTTGGTTTGACATAATTTATTTGTCATACTCCACTTGACTTAAAGATATAGGCCTATTTGATTTGATATACTTCTGTTGACATATTTACGTAACATACTGTACATTACTTGACTTGACAAATTAACATATTTTACTTGACTTGAAATTATTGACTTGACATGACTTGGCCTGACATAACTGACGTGATATACAGTACTTGACTTCACTTGATATAAATGTGCTTGACTTGGCATACTAGACTTCGCTTGATACACTTTACTTGACAAACTAGGACTTGACTTGACAAAATAATTGACCCGACATATGTACTTGAATTGACCAGACTTGACATACTTGAATTGAAATTCATGACTTGAATTTCTTCCGCCAAGAGAAGTCAAGTGCCTCAAGTAATGTGATCACTTAAACAGGCTATGTCTGCTACAATATTTATGCATAAATGTTTTCATTGTTAAAACTTAATCGCATAATGGAACTATTTCGTCAATTGAAGTCGATAAAATGACAAGGGGGGCGTTCATAAAGTATGTCACGCACTAGGGGGGGGGGGGGGGGGGGGGGTAGACAGTCTTTTTTGCGTGACATTTTGTGACAGGGGGAGGGGGGTTCGACCTTTGTGACGGTCACGGCGATGTTCTATGCTTTAATGTTAGCTTGGCTTTGACTTTCACACACATGTGTAGAAGAGTGGGTAACTTTAAGGAAAATAAATTCAATATCATTGAGTTTAATCGATAAATTGAGTTGGACATAGAAGCCATTGACTTCAACACTGTGAATACACTTGATTCCATTATTTATGCATATATCTTTTCATTGTCACAACTTAATCGCATTATGAAACAATTTCGTCAATTGAAGTCCATAAAACGCCAAAGGTAGAAAAAAAATAATAATTTGCACAAGGCCTACTGAGAAGGCCATTTTCGTTGAGGCGTTTTTTCCGCGCTTTTAGCCGCGTTTTCTGACACGCTTCCATGACCTTTCCTTTGGAACCCAGAATTCACTATAAATACAGTACGAAGAATAACGGCGCAACTGGTGCAATATAATATCGACACTAAAAGAAAGACACTATATTCAGTAATGGTGTAGGAATGTTAAGGTTCTAATTTCTAATTTATTTTGATATACTTGACTTGACATGCTAGACTTGACACCAGCACTACCACCCCCCATCATAATACCGTCCCAGGCCTAGAATCCGAATATTTACCAACTCGCAGGGTTGGCAAATCAGCGTACTTAATGACGTCGCTACATTGTGCTACATAAACCGTTCTAGAATGCCATTGGCTGGACTCCAAAAAAATCGACTATTATAATTATGAAATTGGTTATCCTGAAGATTACTTAGATGATTGACAATTATCGGGCTTTTTGTAATAGCTGATGGTTCCTGTGGGAGCATTATTGGCACATCTTAGTTAAATCAACTTTGTCAAGTCAAGTATGTCAAGTCAATTATGTCAAGTAGAATAAGCTAAGTCAAATACTGTATGTCAAATAAAGTACAGTATGTTAAGTAAATATAACCAGCCAACAATCTAAAAAATATGATTTTCAGTCTGGTACAGTAGGCTAATATAAATAGGCTTAATGCATAATATGTCAGGGCTTAGAAAAAATGCGACTGATAGCAAAACTTTCCGCGATATGAAGACAAGCTTTGTATGTGACGACGTCACATACAAAGCTTGTCTTCACATCGCGGAAAGTTTAAAAATAAATCTAACGGGTTACAAATACGTCGTATTTGTAACCCTTTAGATTTATTTTTTATACGAAAGGCGTTTTAACAACACCGATTGGAGAATTTGTTACATTATATATTCCTATATATAAAATGTCGACTTGGATTATTTGTGGCGTATTTGTGACTTTAAATGTTTATTTTTTCCTACCTTTGGCATTTCATCGACTTAAATTGACGAAATATAGTGGTGACAATGACAAAATGTATACATAAATAATGTAGAAATCATAGCCTGTTTAAGTGATCACTTTACTTGACTTAAAGTTGACGTACTTAACTTAGCATATTTGACTTCTTTTGGCAGAAGAATTTCAAGTCAAGTTTGTGTATGTCAAATCAAGTATGAGAATTGAATTATATCAACTGAAGGATGACAAAGCCAAATGGGGTATATTTCAAGTCAATGCAATGTCAAGTCAAGTATGTCAGGTAAAGTCAAGTCTCTGGCGATTGACTTTACGTATCATTGTTTACGTATCAATGTTTACGTATCATCGTTTTTTTACATAGGCCTACTACAGTATGTAATGTAACTTGTTGGTCGTCAAAACATAATTTTATTAACGTCTGAAATGAAATTGTATGTTCAATGTTCGCATGTTTACCTAACGCTAACAAAGCACGGATTAAGCTTACAAGGGGAATAAATGTGTGAAGAAAGGGGAAACTGAGTGACATGAGAGTTTATATCGTAAGTTCCCGTTTCATTCTTGCTGGTTGGTGGTATTTGCGCATCGATTTTCCCTTGAAGTAGGTTAAATATTTCTTGCGTATATCCCCCCCCCCCCTTCCCATTTGAAATTGTCAGGTTATATAGTGATATAGGGTTTTAATAAAACAAAATATATCAAACTTGGTTGTGAATTAATAATTAAATAATAAATAAACAGAAACACAGAATAATCGGAATGTATAGTAGGCCTACAGTAGTTTTGCACTACTGTATATACAGTAGGCTGATATCCTACTCAATACAACTACTCTACTTGTACAGTACTTGAAAGTCAGTAAAGTTTACCTACACTTAACAATTTTTATTAATTATACTGTATAAAACTAACATACTGTGTTTTTTTAAAAGATCGTAAGTTTTGACGAATTTTTTCTTGACGAAAACGCTACTGTATACACTCATTATTTTCATGCGCTTTACAAAGTATCTTCGAATGTGTACAGAACGTCAATATATATTTGGGAACGAAATCGCCACTGCATATGTAAACCGTTTTTACATATTCAATGGGCGTAAAAGGTTCGTTATACATATATATATATATATATATTTGGGTTATGGAAATAAAAGAAAGTATTATTATAAATAAAAATTTCGCCATGTACTATACTCATCAAGTGCCAGCCTACCTTGACATAGTTTGTTAACTATGTCAAGCTGAGCCATCACCGAACTTGTTATAATTATAATTTGGCCGTTTTCCAAAAGTCTGCCAGTGTGTGTGTTGGAAGCCATACTTGTCGGAAGTCAATATATAACTAGCCATAGTATAATTATAATTGTTCGCTAAGATGGCTTGCAGCTTTCGCTGCACAAAGGCCCCACTTGTGTAGATAATTACTTTTATTTAAGAGTTAACGTCTAATTTCTAGGTCAATATGAAACAGCAGAGGAAAGTTTGCGGAATAAGAAGGCATATCAGTTGAAACTCGATAACTTGCGATCTTGGCTCAACTCGGTTGAACATCAGTTGGCTGTAGAAGAATTATCATACAATAATAGTACAGAGGTCAGTACAAATCTGGTTAACATTAATATGGATAGACTTCATTCTACATGATGGTAGATTCTAGGTATCATAATTTATGTGAGAAACCCCTTTGATATATAATGTTACAAAGCTATATGTTTTGGATTTGATCTACAACAGCTATTGATTAGTATAATATTACATTACACTTACATTAGATGCATTCAAGAGTTAATTCATTATAATATTTATAAATAGATTGGATCTTTATTGGAAGCAAATAAGGTAATTAAAAACGACATCCAAGATCATAGAGGTGACATTGTGGAGCTTCGCCACAAGGCCGTCCTAGTATCAACCGAAGCAACCAATGAGACTGACACTATGGAGAAACGCTGGAAGTTGGCAGCCAATCATGCTGAGGCTCGACATTCTGAGTTGTCCAATAACATGCGAACATGGCAACAATACGAGCATTTACGGGATATTTTGGTTAACGTACTGGAGAGCATAGAAGGTAGATTAGAAGAGGATGCCGCTCATTATGATAAACATTCCCGAAATGTTCTTCTTGAATATATAAACACGTACAGTAACATGGAGAATCAACTAAGAGAGTGTCAATCACAATACAATGAGTGGTCATCAATAGGTAATCATTTACAGACTACAAATGCAACAGGCTCCATAGCAACATCATTGGCTAACATTGATGCGCGTTGGAGACGTGATAGTCAGCAAATTGCAGAGCGATTGGACCTATTGAATTCCACTATAGATGCCAGAGAGACTTTTCAGAACGATTTTGCTAAATATAAGGAGATTATTGATAGCAAGTCATTGGAATTAAATCTCGAATTGAAGGTTTTCGCGGATGAAATTGTAAATCAACGTGCCTTAATTATACAAACGAGAGAAAAATTTGAAGAAAATCTAGAAAATTCTTCGAAAATCGCGACTCAGTTTGCGAAATATTCCTCTAGTAGAGAAAATTCTGAAGTTCTTGAAGCTATGGGTGGTTACAACGAACTAATAGAAGTTGAGAATGAATTTATGAGGTTTGTGAATCTACGCGAAACACAGCTGGACCAATGGGATAAGCTGCTAACCCTGCGTGAAGATATTGAAAAGCAGTTACTGGAAGTCAACGCAATAAGTGAGAGTGGTGATGTGAATGAGGTTCAACTGGGTAACTACCAATCACAACTTAGTCAAATATTTAAGGTAATGTCACCATGGGAACGCAATTCTTCGTATCTAGACAATAAGTCGTTGGATTGCAAATTAAAAGTAATTGATAGGGAAACCTATGCCACTTTAACATTTATCGATGTAACATCTGCTGTACTGAATAATGCTTCAGATGTAAGCCATAAGATCGAGAATGCTTTGCAGCAACTAGTAATAATGGAGAAGCTGATGTTACAATTTGGTTCGCTAATAGAAGATATAAGCGGGGTGTTAGATGCGATTCAACGACAGACGATATGCAAACATTCTGATAAAATTGTAAAAGTAGAATTAGTTAAAGAAAAACAACGCGGAGTTCTGGAAATGAAATCCAGGTGGGTTATAAGCCGCTTATAATATTTTATTTATTTATTTATTTCCTTTCATTTCATTTCATTTCGTACGCCGGCAATCCGGGAACAACATAATGTACATTGGACACATAAGTAATGCATAACACACATGTAACACTATATTACTGACGGAATTACTAAATAGGAATAATTGTTTAGAAATAAATGCTCCTAATATACGTAGCAACATATCACGTTATTCCGCCTCAGAAAAACCCAAGATTTATAAACATTAAATTGGATACGATTTGATTTTTGAGTAAATTGGAAGTCCGGCTTCATCCCACTTGGACGACATTGTCGACATTATTGCTGAGCTGTGTTGAACGGGAGTTGTAACTTAAAATGTATCCTATACGTGTCTACATCTACCCTTCAGTCTATAATGTGGCTCTCATTTTATCATTAAATGTCACGTAATCTTTCTAACATACAAGAAACAGTCTTAATCAACCTTGTTTCCCTTTAGACTGCAAGCTTTAAACGCACCTTTACAACAGATGGGGACAGTTATTGCTGATGTTACTAATATCGATAGAAGTAAAGAACCTCAGCTCAGTAAACAAGTTGCTGATTTCAATAAAAGGAGAGATGAACTTAGTATACTGGTAAGAGACATACAATTTAACTAGATAACTATTAATTATTTACCTTTTGTTTACGAAAGTCAGCCTTTAACCCATCTTCATAAACCTTCATCTACTATTATGGGTCACTGTTTGTTGTTCATTACTGATACTCCCGTAATTTAGACGTTTATTTTTTTATTTTTACCCAGTTGATTAAGAAGGAGAGTCATTACAATACTTTGCTGAGCTTAATATCTCGTTATGACGATGTTGTTGAATCACTCCATGAAAGAATTAACGACGCTCAACAACAGCTGTCGCAAGAAACATCCAATGTCCGCAATGCGGATGATGTTGCACTACTTTTGGAATCATACAAGGTGCATAAATAGGTTCACTTACTACAAATCGAATAACAGCGAATATAAGTCTGTTTACATGCTTTAATAATTAATATATTTTATATTTAATTTAAATCATTAATATTATATTATAGGTAGAATTAAAAGTTAGAATCATACGGAATGGTTGTATTCTATTTTTTTTTTTTTTTACTATTATTAAAATTTGTGATCAAAAAGATATTATTTTAACCCCTTTTTTATTCTGCAACAAACGGAGTTGCAGTATTACTAAATAAATTAATTAATTATTGCGTTGTATTTGATTAGGATCATTCTGAACTACTGGTTACCAAGCAACCTTTATTGGATGAAGCTAATGAACTGGTAGAGAAACTCTCTAAATCTATTGCCAACGAATGGTTGCTCCCTGACGATAATTTGGATGCGTTGAGGGGGAAGTGGCATCTACTACTGGGCAAGTTGGATGCTAAAACAGAACAAATGAATCTCCTGCTTAAAGACTGGAAGGTAGATAAATAACTTTATAAATTGAATAAAATTGTATATAAATATAAAAAATTATTCGCTGCATCGGACAATTATTAACAAAAAATAATTAATAATTAAATTATTAACTTAAATTAATATTTATCAATGAGTTACTTATATGTAATTAAATGTTATTGATAATATTGGATTGACGCCAGATAAACTTTATTCTTGATGTTTTTTATCACTTAGTACGTGAATGAGAATTTGGAACCGTTTAGACTTTGGTCGGAGGAAGCCCTTCTGCATTTGAGCTCGGATATAAATTGGGATAATTCAGACAATACTGGAGAAAAGTTGTCTCAAAAACAAGTAAGTAAACTTCAAGTGTAACATTTATCAAACTGCATAACTATCCTGCATTACACACACTTACAATAACACAATAACCTTCAATATTATCATGTCAACTCTTTTAAATTGCTAAAAGTCATTATTGTTCATTTAAATATTCCGCCATTTTACTCTATTGCAGACAGAAATACCGAGGCAGCGATCGGTGATAACTAGTTTACGTGGCAAAGTATCAGAAATGTCGGAGCAACACAACATTAATATTCCTGCTTTGTTGGATACTATTAGTAAAGGCGACAATGATCTCCAGGAGTTGGAGAAATTGTGTAGAAAGAATATAAAATCCCTTGAGGTATGCATGGTACCGGTACATCCATGGTACCGGTACATCCATGGTACCGGTACATCCATGGTACCGGTACATCCATGGTACCGGTAATTCCATGGTACCGGTACATACATGGTACCGGTACATCCATGGTACCGGTACATCCATGGTACCGGTACATCCATGGTACCGGTACATCCATGGTACCGGTACATCCATGGTACCGGTACATCCATGATACCGGTACATCCATGGTACCGGTACATCCATGGTACCGGTACATCCATGGTACCGGTACATCCATGGTACCGGTACATCCATGGTACCGGTACATCCATGGTACCGGTACATCCATGGTACCGGTACATCCATGGTACCGGTAATTCCATGGTACCGGTACATACATGGTACCGGTACATCCATGGTACCGGTACATCCATGGTACCGGTACATCCATGGTACCGGTACATACATGGTACCGGTACATCCATGGTACCGGTACAACCATGGTACCGGTACATCCATGGTGCCGGTACATCCATGGTACCGGTACATCCATGGTACCGGTACATCCATGGTACCGGTACATCCATGGTACCGGTACATCCATGGTACCGGTACATCCATGGTACCGGTACATCCATGGTACCGGTACATCCATGGTACCGGTACATCCATGGTACCGGTACATACATGGTACCGGTACATACATGGTACCGGTACATACATGGTACCGGTACATACATGGTACCGGTACATCCATAGTTCCGGTACATCCATGGTACCGGTACATCCATGGTACCGGTACATCCATGGTACCGGTACATCCATGGTACCGGTACATCCATGGTACCAGTACATCCATGGTACCGGTACATCCATGGTACCGGTACATCCATGGTACCGGTACATCCATGGTACCGGTACATCCATTGTACCGGTACATCCATTGTACCGGTACATCCATGGTACCGGTACATCCATGGTACCGGTACATCCATGGTACCGGTACATCCATGGCACCGGTACATCCATGGCACCGGTACATCCATGTGAACCGGTACATCCATGGTACCGGTACATCCATGGTACTGGTACATCCATGGTACCGGTACATCCATGGTACCGGTACATCCATGGTACCGGTACATCCATGGTACCGGTACATCCATGGTACCGGTACATCCATGGTACCGGTACATCCATGGTACCGGTACATACATGGTTCCGGTACATACATGGTACCGGTAGATACATGGTACCGGTACATCCATGGTACCGGTACATCCATGGTACCGGTACATCCATGGTACCGGTACATCCATGGTACCGGTACATCCATGGTACCGGTACATCCATGGTACCGGTACATCCATGGTACCGGTACATCCATGGTACCGGTACATCCATGGTACCGGTACATCCATGGTACCGGTACATACATGGTTCCGGTACATACATGGTACCGGTAGATACATGGTACCGGTACATCCATGGTACCGGTACATCCATGGTACCGGTACATCCATGGTACCGGTACATCCATGGTACCGGTACATCCATGGTACCGGTACATCCATGGTACCGGTACATCTATGTACCGGTACATCCATGGTACCGGTACATCCATGGTACCGGTATATCCATGGTGCCGGTACATCCATGGTACCGGTACATCCATGGTACCGGTACATCCATGGTACCGGTACATCCATGGTACCGGTACATCCATGGTACCGGTACATCCATGGTACCAGTACATCCATGGTACCGGTACATCCATGGTACCGGTACATCCATGGTACCGGTACATCCATGGTACCGGTACATCCATTGTACCGGTACATCCATTGTACCGGTGTTAGCTTATTCAATCCCGCCAAC